>JAQQZZ010005779.1:0-11799 GCA_030265115.1 Mopalia vespertina
AGGTCGGACTGCGTATCAATCTCGCTCTTCGAGCTCGATTGATACTGAAGTCCGACCTGAGACAACTCGAGCTGATACATCGTCACGTATCACGCGCTGTACATATAATCTCTTTATATCTGCCTTAAGTTATCTATTTATCTATTCATTTATTGTTGTGTATATCTGTGAGTTTATTGGGATTTTTTTCTGAATGTTATAACACTTTAAATCCCCAGGTCAGATATCTGACGGTCACATTCATAAACACCTGTGTATTTGCGATGCTTCTACAGTTTATCTTAGCAAAATTATTATGATTTGTTTTTCCTTATTGCCTTATATATCCATACTGTGTTACAAAACTCTTTGTAGGACTTTTCTAAACAAATGTTACCAGGATTTGTTTGGGTCATGAATTTGCTTCCTTTAAACTGATGTACAATAATCGCTTTTTGTTGTGGAGTTATTTCGTGTTGCAAAAATATCTTAGATTCCCATTGTACTACATCCTTGCTAACCAAAAGTTGTATTCTAAGCTAATGTACATTAAATATTTGGTGGACAAACCAGAATCTATAAGCCCCTCAACTGATTGGCTGGCTGTAAACCTATAGGCACCCAATCAGATGACGTGTTACGATAATACTCGACTAGTGAATATGCGGCGATTGTCAATAACATAAGTTGCAGGTAAGTCATAAGCGCACAAATGATTGGTTGAATGTAATTTTAACCGGGGGAATTAACTGGAACCTTTGTCACTTTATTCGCCAGGGGGTGTAGCTGTATATTCTAGTTATCGCGGCTCGGTCGACCTAGGGTTGTAATGTAGAGTAGATTTGCATAAAACTCTTGATTAGTGAAGATGGCCGAACAATTGATGCCCGGATGTGACTAAGCTGACCCAGTATGACCTCATTTATCAAATTGCACATGCTGCATGAACTCCCTTATCCTTGCACGGTTATTACACTAGCAGTGTAACCTTTACTGATGAAGAAAACAAATTCTGTAATCAGCAGTTATTTTTAACGGTGTTCAACGTTAATGGATAGCTTTTATAATCATATTATCTAGCCAATTTAGTATCTGCTCTATGGCGTTGGAGACTATTCAATACTTATTACCAACAATCGTCACCAAAATAGTGTGTCTCTTAATCCATTGACCACAAGTTGTCGTGAAATTATTTTGGTTGATACACTTGCTGAAGAATGGCCAATCGAGACGTAGAGATAAAGCGAAAGAGTGAGTTTGAATACCATCAACATTGCTCTCGTGAATGGTTCAAAGAGATAATTCAGGAGACGCGAAGCTATTTCATGACTGTGAACTCGCATACAATACACTGGGGTCCTCCATTTAATCTGTCAAACTGATGTGTGCATACATCACTTATAAAAATACTGTAGCCCGGACAGGGTCATTTGATACATTTGTGGGTGCTACACTCAACTACGGTTGTGAGATTTGGTGGTTCCACAAAGGTGCAGTTATAGAAAGGGTCCATAGAAAATTTTGTAGACAAATGTTAAATGTAAATGCTTCTACCCCAAATGCAGCCATCTATGGTGAACTTGGTAGATTACCATTATATTACACTCTTATTTATATAATAGTTAAGTATTGGTTTAAACTCCTATACACGGACAACTGTATTTTAAATAGCGTAGGCCTTTATAAAAAAAACTGTGCGATTTAGCACAGAATGGAGAAATCAATTTGGGTATTATTATTACAAAAAGTATTTAACACAACCGGATTTGGTTACGTATTTACCTTTCCATATTCAATAAATATACAACAATTTTTTTGTGAATTTAAATTAAGACTAAAGGACATGTTTATTTCTAAATGGTATATGGAATTAGAGTCACCTAGGTTATTATTGTATAAGAGTATAAAGTCCTCTTTAGTTTTTTAACCTTATCTTTTGAAAGTTTGCAATTATAGCCAGAGATCCGAATTAAGTAGGATAATAATTTCCTCTCATAGGCTCTTGATTGAAACAGGTAGACACGACAGCAATAGATTAGTAAGAAATGAAAGGAAAATGTACTTTATGTTTACAAAATTATATAGAAGATGAGTTTCATTTTTTACTAGTTTGCCCATTGTATAATACTCTCCGTATATTGTATAGCGACCAATATTATTGGAAGAAGCCAAGTGTCTATAAATGTCCCCAGCTACTGTCCAATACGCAAAGAGGTAAATTAAAACGTCTATCGAGATATATACTGGCTGCCTTGAAAATGAGAGCTGAATATTAATCTATAAACACAGATGATACAAAAAACAGAGTATGGGATAATAACATGATTATGTATGTCTTCAAATACAGTGTTTACCGAGCCGCCATGTATATGTACTGTACTGTCATACATGTATTTATATGTTGATGTCCTGTTTTGTTAGCAAAAGGCAGATATGCCTACGCCTTAATAAAGGTTACGATACGAGAGTAAAAAACATGTTGGGCAAAGGGAAAGACCAGCGCACGATCAGCTTTATTGCGCAGTATCTGGTGGTGTCTAGTTACCACAGGAACGGCTCTCAAAGCAACTACATCGCCAAGCTGATGTACCCTGGTCATGCGTCATTAGTCCAAGAGAGTTTTGAGGAAACTACACGGGAATCCCACGGGCATTTGCTCATTTACTTGAAGCAAACGACGCCAGATCATCTCCGCTTAGGCACAGGCGTCGTGCCCGTGGAAATCCAATACGTGTACATGTTGAAATTACAGAAAGCATCGTCAAACAACAACATGTCTCAGTCTTCGACACCCTACATGTTGACTAAATGGATAGCATTTCAGCTCGAGTGAAGAAACATTAGCCGGTGTTACGTATGTTGGTTACAGTCCCACCTGACGTGTCCCGCGCCCTGATCCATAGTAGCGACAATCGTGTCCTGACGTGTCTGTGCGAGTCTGCCAAAAACAATTTAAATGGGAATGTCCCTCTCACTATACGCAAGAAGGCTCGATTGGAACAGTGCAAAACATAGCTCTGTTTCCGCGATAACAAGGGCACCAGTCTCTCCTCTCTGATATAACCGACCACTTCCCAGAGTTTCATATAAATAGTACCCATGTTTCTAGTTGTCCTGCAAATCAGAGAAGATAAAACAATCTCATTTCATAACGAAGTTAACGCTATAAACTGGGAATCCTTACTCTACGAACACGAAGGTGCCAATATAGCTCTGGATAATATACAAATAATCTTGTTCCGATCTACAACGAATGTTTCCTATTAATAACTTCATAAAATTGATAACAAAAACACGGATAACCCAGAAGAAATTGTCAATTATTGTTATTATCATTTCTCATCCGTGGCTTCAAAGCTTGAATCAAATACTTCACTCACATGCAATGATTTAAGAGAATTCTTATTCAATCCTAGAGTTACAAATTTTGAACGTCTTCCTTGTACAGCGAACGAGCTAGTTGAAGAAACACGATGCCTCAAGAACAGCGGAGCCGGTTATGTTGGACTTCAACTATGTATAATCAAACCTGCATTACAATTCTTTGCTGAGCCTTTAAGTCACATTATTAATTTATCAATCAATCTTGGGGATGTACCTAAAGCGCTTTAAGTGGAAAAAGTAACCCCTTTGTTCAAATGTGGTGACAAATCTTGCATTGAAAATTATCACCCGATATCTGTTTTACTTTGCATTTGGAAAAACAATTAGTGGCTAATATAGTGTTTGTATATCGAGATATAAAAGATCTTCACTGTTTCAATCAATTTGGGTTCAGACCAAGTAATCCCACTTCCCAGCAGTCCTCTTGTTGTATGATAAACTTTTGTCTGCTAAAAAGCATCAACAAATTTTAATAACTTAATTCTTGGATTTATCAAATAAATACGTTTGATACTGTAAATCGTAAGATTTTATTATACAAACTGGACAATGTTGGCTTTTGAGCGACAGTAAATACCTAGTTTACAGATATTTTTTCCCTAGAATACAATGCACAATATATAATCAAACTAATTGTTCCTTGCTGTCGGTATCCTATGGAGTATCACAAGGCTAAATCTTGGGACAAATCCTTTTCCTAATATACTTCAATCATATCACAACTGAAGGTAACCTCCTTGATATTCTACTTTTTGCACGAAAAGACAAACGCCGTGGGCTTCGCCTTTGATTAAACGCGTCAGGTGATCCAACTAAAGTCCCGTAGGATAGCTTGGGTAAATGCAGTGAATTTATCAGTTGTTGGGTGTAGATTTCTGGAGCCTGTTCACCATCCCGACTGATGAACCGTACGAAGGGGTACTGGGCCGCCTTCCCACGCCCGGTAGCGATCTTCAGGCTTTGTAATTGTGTTTCGACTTGGTATAATCTTGCGTGGTAAGCGACACCCCTGTTCCTCTCCAGCGGACGATGAGTATCGATCATGGCAAAAACACGTCACAAGTGTGTCGTGAATTTGGTCATATTCCATACCTACCTTGTGCAGAAGAAAGAGTTCGCCACTGTGGAAATCGATATACAAAAACGACTACCGCTGATCGGTTCCATTCTGGCATGGTAAGCGGCATTACATTTTCGACGGAAGAGTGCTGCCCATTTCACTTAACACGATGAAGTCTCGACAACGAACCTATTTCAACTACTATAATCGACCAGCCATGATGGGGGTTCAAACGTTTTGAGAGCGACGTACAATCAACGTGGTGTTCAAACTGTTCAGACCACTGCTATGCAAGTGTCAAAAGCTGTCGGTCAGCCGGCGTTGACTAGAGGTCTCAACGCAGTACAGGATGTAGTCCCAGGGGCCCCAGTCAGACGTGCGGTGAAACGTCGCGCAACCGAAGAGGCTGAACATCTCCTCAACCAAATCAAGCGACAGAGGCTCCTGCCATGATAATGGGTTTCAAGACCGCCGTCTCCTCCACCAAGTGACAGCGCTAGTGGGACTCACTAGATCGAAAGACAACTTCCATTTATTCCATTTACTCACCGATCTAGAACATCCCGTTTTTAAATCGTCCTGCAAAATGTACAAATTCACATTCAGAAAGCACAAATTAGTACACAAATTAGTCCCTAACGTCAGGGCCTTGGAAAAAGCACCTTCCAAATACGGTTGTCTCCGGTGATCACACAGTGGTTGACCAAGGCGGCTCGAGCTTGGATGTTGAACACACAGACGTTACAAAGCGATACGACGGCGGTGTGAGGTCAGTATTGTCTGCACCGATATAGAGGCGTGTCTATGCCACAGATTATGTCCCTATTTGAAGGCCCGCCCCTGAACAACGGCGTGAGGCGTATGCATTTATCGAACTTCCTTATCTGGTTGATGCCCCGTTTGGAACACTGGGTACAACTAAACATTGTCAAGAAAACAAAATGATTCGATAGTGATTGTATCGTTCGTCATTGTTAGGGTTGTTGTTGAAACACATGCGTAATAAAACCCAAAATGAGTACTCACCGAATAAAAATTCCGAGTTTCTTTTGTCACTGGTATTGGTAGTGGTCTTTTGTTGTGGTGGAGCATGCAGTGCTGTTGAGGTAGATAACTAGCTGTGATGATGTGAATATGTGAGGTGAGGTGTGGTGGGTGCTGGGTAAGGGGTTAGATCAAAATTTCCAGCCAAACAGCCTCTTCGTAACAATTGGTTTGGTGCTGATAAGGATCGTGGTGGTAAAGTGGTCGTTAGCCTGGATGATGAGGAAGAAAACCGGACGAGATACAGGCGCTAGTGGTGGGTGGTTGGGTCGTTCAGTGGTAGAAGATAGTTGGCGAACGTTGGATTGTGGCTCATTAGATGTGCAGGTAGGTGGTGGAGATGTCATCTTTCATGAACTGGCGATTTCCATATATAAAGTATGTAGGCGCTGTTTTTCCTGGGTGAACGATCGCATCCAGTTCTCTGAAGGAAATAGACGAATGCATCGCTTGGTTCCCAAGACAGTCTTGCGTGTTTAAATGACGTCGCTGTACATCTGCATTGTCACGCTGTGTCGACTCACACCCTGGTTGCCAAAGCAAAAGTAGGTCTTGTAACAAAGCGATGACATTTCTTCACCACTCCATTCTTCTATGAACAGCCCTGGTGTTCCGTTGCCACGACGAAAAGATCTGTGTCGTAGACTTCATGTTGCTCCGGTTACAAGGTGTCCGTCTGGCAGTAGTCCCAGTGACTTCGTTCGAATAATGTGTCCATGAAGTCGAAATGAAACCCAACATGCGTTGTTTGCTTTAGTGATTGACCATACACCCAATTTGTAAATTAGATTGTATTTAATGGGTTTCTTGACGGCGTTGAAGGTATCGTCGTCGATGATACATATCAATCGAAAATAATCGTAATGGATTCGTTTTCGGGTCGTCTTAGTGCCGCACATATAGATATAGGTGTGCGTGTCGAAGTAAGTTATCGTTTGTACCATAGGCGGAGTGCAATAGATTCATGCTTTCACCAATCAACTTTTTGTAGGGGTCGACGGCTCTTTGTCGATAGGCTCAGGTCACATGTTCAGCAAATGACTTGAAACACGTGATGTGCTGGTACTTTTTCACCTGGTGGATTTATGTGACGACGAGACCGTTGTTCAGGTACCTGCGAAGAAGTGGCTTTCCCAGTTACATCATCTTTTTGAAGTTTACGTCCTAGGGTGTTAATGACTGATATTAAGAATTGATATAAATAAATTGTAAAATATTCACGCCACAGAGTAGCTGAAATACCTCTGAATGTGGCGTTAAACACTAATCAATCAATAAATCAATCTCGAGAAACCGTGGTCTTTTTAAAAATGGCTGGGCATTTCAGCGAGCGTGGATTTGAGCTGATAGGGTACGTGTAAATCACACTCCACAAAACCAAACAGTTCATTGTCACGGACAGCTTTGCCACGTTCAGTCCATGTAGGATAATACGGTGGATGGTTTTATTTATACCCAAACAAGCGATCAAAACTCAGCTGCACCTTCATCGGGTGTTCTGGCGTTGTTAAAACATTTTTTCTTTTCCTTTTTCGTTGCCGTTGTACTAGTTTAGAATACTCGTGAAAAACACCTATCCTGTCCATGTAGTGCGGCGAATATATACCAATTTAACAATTATTCAAAAATAACAACGCACGTAAGCCTGGTTGCGCATATGTAAGGTTAACTAATTTTAAAGCAATTATTAACTTTCCAACTTTAACAACACAATTATTACCATAAAATGTTATGGTTGTGCTATTGGCAATTATGGTTGGAAAACATCACAATCGTTCGCCAGAAACAAAAAATACATATGCTTTTAACCCCCAACTTTTGTGCTGCAGCCTAACCTCCATGTGGCTCTCAAAACCGTTCAAAACATCTTTCGCTGTCTTAAACTGGTGAATTTGTGGACCCCTACACACATTTGGAGGGACACTTAATGATTTTTTCTTTGTGGTATGAGAGTAAAGACTTTACTTGTGCTAATTCTGACTTCATTTGATTCACGTCATATTCAAGGGACAAATGCAAGCCCATCCTCTTTTTTTGGCTGTAGTGCTTTCTTTTATTCCCAACATAGTCTAACTTGTGTTACTTAATTTCCCGGGGTGCCTAAATGGAGAAAATCAATAGTGAATAGATGAATTTGTTTTTGTTTACCAAGTGTATTTTTTTCTTTACCTTGGCCTGGACAAGAGCTTCGCTGGACTGATTTCCAGTTATTTACCACAGTTGGCGATCGATGAAAATGTAAATTATTAGGTTATTAGTTTATACTTATCGTCAGGTTTGATATAATTTTATAGCCAAATTATAAACTATTCGAACTGATTGGTGTCGGTGCTAACATCAAATGTGTATCTTTTAACGCTGTAGCCCTCTTTTAGTGACAGTTTCGTGACAGGCCTGGGCCCCTTCTCCGCTTTTTTTCCACCTGTTTCAATTCTTTTTTGGTGTCTACAAAATCGTTTACTGTGCTCGATAGACTAGTCCCTCTACATAGCAGAGCAGACATCCACAGTTCTGCGTCAAACTAAGGGTCACGATAGGTTTGGCATTATCGTCACCTTCAGTCGAAATTGATCGACGTAATTGCGCCAAGCTAATCTACCTAGTTCAGTTAAAGCGAGCAAATTGAGCTCATGTATTTCTGCAGCTGTCTAGGTTTGTGTGGATGTAGCTACACTTAAGCGTTGGTAAAAATAAGGAAAACTCTACTCTATGTCTCTACGGATTCAATCTTTCTAACGCTAATTAAGTTTGAAAAATACATGTTACCCAGGTACAGTAATCGACATAGTACATAATTGGTCTCCAGGTGTCTGGTTTGATTTCGAAAGCAGGACAAGGACAACGTATTTCGTTGACCTTACCGTCTCTTTTATCTGCAATGAAACATGGGCGTCAATGACGTCGCGAACATTTATTTTCGGCTTTGGGGCGGAATTATATAAGGTTAATTGCGTGACACCACACTGAATGTGCACTTTAAGCGATGTCTGCACAGAATGCATATTTTGGCCCCGACATTTTGCACCTTTGAGCAGGTTATTTGACCCACAGGTAACAAATTAAGGTCATTGGTAATTAGTTGTGTACTGACGAAACTACTGTTTTGCATGAAAGAAGGTGAGCGAATATATTCGTGTTGGTTGAGTTCATTTAAGTTTGTCCTCGAAAAACTTTCTTCGCACAATATGGGAAAAACGAAAAGATTATATTGCCTACCTTCGTTAGCTTGAGCGGAAGGTATAACTTGAACTCCATGTATATTCCTGGCCTAGGTGACCGGCGTCTCTGACCGACGATCAGCAAGTTATGTCCTCTCTCCTGCTCTCGTCCGTTTTTTGTAGCACGGCTACTCGGACGTTTTGTAGCACTGATCGCCTAGACATAGTCTCCTGACTGTGAACTCTTCTCAGAATATTATCATCGAATAATTATATTACCGGCGTGTGCGTTACAATAGCTACTTAACTATTAATAAGGGCGCAACGAAGAGCTGAATTATAGACTATTCTTCCTGAACTGTACAACAGTAGAAGTAGAACAAATATATAACTTTATATTATTGTCTACTTTGTGTGCGACAGAAACGAGAATGAGAAATTTGTTCAGCACTGTGTCAACGTACTCTGCTGCAGTGCACCAACAGAGACTGACCAATCGTAGGACCGGTACGTTTTGAAGAATGCCGCATTTCGAAATTTTAAAGTTGACAGGCGATGATACTTGATTCAGGGACGACAACTCTCGCTATATGTGTCATACTGCCTCTTACACTTAAATATAGCAATCAACGATAAATGCACTGAGACGAACACAATAAGTTTGAATTGTGATAATATTAGTTAACATATACACATTGTGTTCAGGTGTCCCTGATTGATGTGTTTTAGGTAGGCTATAAAGCAATGGGGTTCGAGAGCCGGTTGGACGGACTGCGTCTGTTGAAGTGTTCTGCGGAGTCGTGCGGCGTCACGACGGCGTAATGCGGCCTTCTGTGGCGTCACGATGGCGATCTGCGGCGTTGCTGGCGCCGATGGCGCCCACCGCGGAAGTTGAATTTGGTACACAATAGCAAAAGCTGTCCTGTCCATTTTCATGTCCTCACGTGCAGTGCCACTTCAGGTAAGACATGTTCTGACGGTGTGTCAGCCATGTTGGTGATGTGAAGTTAAGGGAGATAACACATAATTTCATTGCTTTGACCCCACAGCATTCCATGTCAAATCTCATCACATCTCGTTAAGTCTCGCGAGAGTTTACCACATGAAAAGCATCACGTAGAGACACCCACACCACCCTATGACAACCCTTCCTTATTCAGTAGTGCGCTGTCACCCATCCGCTTCGTACTAAATGATAAGTAACAACCCTTCCTTATTGTGTTATAGCAAATGCTAGCCCAAATGCCCCATATCGCAGCGCGCAAAGCATCACGGGAAGTCACACTTTCATCCAACCTCCCACAACCCTAAAACCCTCCCCTTCCCCCTTTCATGTCATGTAGTGCAGTGCCCCCTTTCAGTTCAAACATGGTGTGACGGTGTGTCCGCCATGTTGGTGATGTGTAGATAACGGAGATAACTTCACATGTCGTTCATTTAATGACGCCAGGAGACACTTTTACATGAAATTCGGACGTAGTGGTTCAGTTTTCAACGTCAAACTCATTGCATAACATGATTGACATCCAACTCGGTCATTTACACTGTCCATACGCCGGCACCGTGAGGCATAGTATTAATTCAAGCCATCAACACTGTTTTAGACCGCCCATTCTCCGTACTCGTATATAGAACTTGCGTCCTATTTCTCTATGCAACGGAGTTAACGCCCAGAACCACTACCATAGCGTACAACCTGTGCTCTCCGCACACCTTAGTACTAAATAACGCACATCCCTTACTTATCATGTACTATCGTGCTAACCACCCGCTCCTTAGTACTGAATAACGCACAATCCTTACTTATATGCAATAGCACAAATCCTAACTTATCATGTATTAGGGAGCCAAACTCAGTCATTTGCTTGTACACAATGTAACAGCCAAAATTCCTAAACAAGCAGACGACACACTTTTCATGCACTCCAGTGACCACCCACGACACCATCGCGTACAACCTGTGACGCCACGTAGAGGGCGCTGCTCTCCCCGTACCTTAGTACACAATAACGCACAACCCGTACTTATCATGTACTAAGTTTAGGTGTTAACCACCCTGTGCTTAGTCCTTAATAACGTACAACCCTTACTTATGATGTACTCAGGAGCCATCCGCCGCTCCTGAAAAACCTTCTTTCTATGTTAATACTTGATAACGTACAACCATTCTTTATTATGCAATAGAAAATGCGACCGGAGCTGCTCTTTCTATACTACTGTAAACTAACCCCAATCAAACAAAAAAGCAAAATCGAAATACTTAAATAGTGTGCATAGTTACCTGTTCCTTGGGTTTGAGGTCTCTGAGGTTCCCGATTCATCCCATACCTAGGTTTTGTGTTCTGACTTTGTGACATATAAGAACTTGCTGAATCTTCCAATAAACATATATCATTTATCAGGTTGATCTGGAAATAGTCAAGTCTTTGAAACAAGACATTAAACTTGTCTGTTTTTCTATGCTTATTACACCAATTGTTCCAAACAAACCCCCACGCATAAACAGTTTTAATTGCTTTTAATTGTTGCAGTCCAATTTCTAACGAACGGTGTTCCCGTACAGCTTCCTTTAAACCACCAATGACTGGTATTATCTTTCGTTTAACTGTTTTCTTGCCATGTATAAATAAATCTATGTATTTATTATCACGTTCGCGAGTGGTTTCTTCTTCACTCATGACGGTTAATCTTATTTTGTTCCAAAACTGAATTCTCTGTCTGGTATGGGCTTATGTAACAACTGGAAGTATTCACTTATTGTCTGTGATGCAGGATCTTTTTCATAAAACTTGTCTCAACTAGTGAGGGTTAAGCAAGGAAGATCAATCTGTGATAACACATTTCAGATCAGTTTGAACTCAGATCTCTCAGTAGTCCTACAAAACAGATGAGAAAATATGAATTATTCTTTCTATTTTCAGTCACATGCTCACGAGACTTGCATTGATAAGAAAAACTCTTTTTAACTTTATTCAGATTTCTGTATTTTTTTCTCAAGATAATTAGTTGAATGTCATCTTTGAGTATGATTTTCTTTTGTCGATCTAAATTTTGAAAATGTTTAACTTAACAATGATTTATATTCTTCAATCAAGCTTCTTTAAAACTGTTTTTAATAAGATAATTCTCAGATTTTTATGCCACTAAACAATAATAAATATCTCTAAATTATTT
>JAQQZZ010005790.1:0-11799 GCA_030265115.1 Mopalia vespertina
CGATACAGGCATATGTATCGAAACGTTGTGTTCTATCACAAAACAAGAAGTGGTTATCCAGAAATTCTACAATTATGAGATCAACTTAGTTAGCATTTCCATGAATCACTTTTCGTTGACTCGCGTTTTTAGTGCTTGTCTAGGCCAGTTGGAGAGGAGTTGGAGGCGAGTACAAGGCGTATCCCAGACGAATACCATTTGAATGCCAAGAGTGATACTTGTAATGTTATTGTGTATTGAGAATCCACATAACAAGTGCCGGCACATTGATATGGCTGCTTGTAAACAGTAGCATTGCATCCGGTGATGACCCGCCACGGAGGACAAAATAAAGAAAATAAATATTCACATTTGTTCGAAACATAAATTTTCAACTAATATAATACTATATTAAAACATGAGATACAATACAAATATAATTCCTTTCATAATTTTTTACGTTTTATCTCATTTCAGGTAAATAACTTGAATGAAATGTAAACCCTTCCTGCATAGAACTGGTTTACAGGGGCTCATCATGCAGCTTGACTTAAATTTTAATTTACAGAAATAGTTGCTGAAGGGTCTTCAAATAATTTTTAAAATGCTATTTGTTGATCCATACTATTGTTTGGGTCTATTATTTAGTGAAACGACGGAATTCATGCATATAAAAAGTTCATAGTTGGCAGGACGTTTTTTCTATATAAATATATTTAGTAATGTTTGTGTCGAGAAATCCTATTGTGAGCTATTATAATTTATAATTGTTTCAGACTAAAATTGAACTATACAAATAATTTCTTTCATAATTAGTTACATTTTGGGTCCTTTCACGGCCCGTCAATCACAATATTTATTTTCATTTATTTATAATAATTTGTTTTTAAGTCTAAGCATTATCATATAAGAAATGGCTTTAAACCAATACAATAATAATAATTACAATATAATAATAATTACAATATAATAATAATTAGAATATAATAATGTCTTTTCAACTTAAAAAGAAATGGCTTTAAACCAGGGAGTCTAAAAATAATGGGAGAGTCGACTCGCTGAATTTGGTGTTTATCACAGCAGAGAGCGCCCTCAAGCTGCTGTCTGACATTTTTTGCAACAGAGCAAGCCAGTCGCTAGGTGGGGGTCTTCCACATCAGCGGACAGCCAGATCAAAGTGCCGCTTCGCGAGTCGGCTCTCCCGTTTTTTTTAGACTCCCTGCTTTAAACCAATATAATTATAATTACAATATAATAATGTCTTTTCAACTTAAAAAGAAATGGCTTTAAACCAATACAATAATAATAATTACAATATAATAATATCTTTTCAGCTGAACGGCTGGATTAAAATAAACTGTTCATGTATACAATAAGTTGACGAGAACTGCTCATACAGCTTGACTGAAGTTTGATCCATTAGAGTAGCTGACTAGTCACTAAACTCATATTGATAAAGTAAATACCTGTTAATCTGCCTGTTATTTGTTAATCCATGCTATTTCTCAGTCTGTCATTGAATAAGTCGGAAATCACGCTGATCAAAACCTAATGATGGCAGCGTGAAGTATTTTTGCATATAATTTTGTTAAGTTATTTTTGTGGTGAGAAAGTGTCTAAACTGCTGTTTTTGTTAAACATTTTATATTTACTTTTGTTCACTTCAAAATACAACCATATTTGTTTATTCATGGGTTTTTTTTTTTTAATTTTCTCTCGATACAACAGGTCTCATGTACAATATTGACTACAATTCAGTCTCTGCGCAGAACTTCATGTTCCGATCTATTTGACCGAAACTGTATGTCTAGGAGCAGCAGCCTCAACATCTACTCAAGCTTGGTTTTATCCCCCAATATAGCATGGGCATTACGCCTCTGGTTTGTTGGTGAGCATACTTTCTTCAAAACCGCCATAATCTCAAAATATTCACATTTAAACAATTAAACTTTCCCTTGTATATATACAAGTTACACACACACATACATAACACATGTTTATAGAATGTATAATACATGATACAAATTATGACTTGACAAGATTAATCTAAGGCTTTATTCAACGGCCGCTTCTGTTATGCGTTGACTTGCCTAAAAACCAGATCAATGGATTATAGAAATATGGTCAATTAACCTGTTTAACAAAATAGTATAATGGTCAACCCCTGGAGGTGGTCAAACGTTTGGTGTAAATTCTGTTTTTGGTGTGAACAACACATTAATTGCTCTCTTCATAAATTGTTGATGTCCGTTCATGCTGCGCATCATACTCAGCTGTAGTATTAAGCCTTATGAATTCTGTTCACTATAAGTCGGAGAAGATCTGAATACACTAAGCCATTTGATTACTATTCAACCCACCACCAAATACTATATCTGTGCAATGGTGGGTTTCGGTCAACAAAAGGGTTATTTTTTTGCAATAAAAACAAAGTGAGTTTGACAGTTATGGGTTGTAATAAAAAAAAAAAATAACACCTGCTTTAAACACGGAGCTTTTTTTCAAATCCACATACCGGGTACTCCTAGACTTTATTTACTTTCTAGAATTCGTAATTTTTCTCCTACTTCCCTCCCATAAATTATTCTTCACGTGTTATACTACCATACCGGATTTACTGCTTACTTCTTGGAGCAATGCAAACGACATTATCCTAGAACAGTTTCAAAGGCAAGTTTTGTGCTTTATCTTAAGAACCTCAAAATAGTAAATCAACAACAGATATGTATACAACTTTAAACTGGCTGCCCCTTTCTTATTTATACAGACTCAACAATGTAACATTGTCATTTAAAGTTATAAATGGCGAGGCACCTTCTTATACGTCATCTTTGGTACAACAGCACAGACCTTCACAAGCAATTCGCTCATCTTGTAATTATATATTACAAATACCAAGATGTTGAACAAAACTCTTTAAAAAATTTACTTTTTCTACATGCAACAATTTTGATAAACTACCATAAGCTATTAAACTGAATAAGTCACTCCCATCTTTTAGTTTGTCTGTTTGATTGGGGTTTAATGACATACCCCATCTTTTAGAAATGCATGTTAACATTTTTCAATGGTCTAATTTTTGTCTTTTGTAAAGCAATGAACAGGTTACATTTTTGTATATCTTTGCAGAAAACAGTATACATTGTGTAATATAACATTTATTTAAAACAAATGCTTTATAAACCTTTAATTTTAGATAATTTAATTTTTTTTTACACAAATGCTTTAATATATCTTTACACGTATATATATTGAATCTATTTATATAACACGTACGTGTATGTTTTTTATGCTTGTCTAGCTGTATCATTGTATTTTACTATTGCATTTTAATATATGTACTGAAAAGAGGTATTTACCTACTGGAGCCAGTTGCTCGAAAGACGATTAGCTGCCAACACCAGATTAAATGGCTTATATCGGGTAAGAGATAGACCTTCAACAAGGTGTGACCTCATCTAATAGCGGATTAAATTTAATAGCACTTCGAGCAATCGAGGTTTAAAATAAAGATTATCAATCAACCTTTCTTTTTCTTTCAATTTTTTTTTTTTTCGTTCCGATCAACAGTTACAGATACGGTCTTCCTCTCCTGGGCTGTCTAGCTAAACCTCGGGAAACAGCAATTGCTGAGGTGAATTGATAAGACTATGTATATAAAAGAATAGAGAGGGGAATAGCAAAAACTTACTCTTCCAATGCTGTAAATCCAAACTTCTGGGAACAGTATTTAATAAAACTTCTTAAATCCATCTTACTTATTCCTCCAATTGGATTGATGTCAGCACTGGAGCAATCATATTTAGTCATGTACCCTCTCAGACTGAGTAAATAGAGTAAATAATAATTAATAACCTTTGCATACATTTCAATGAAGTGGGATTCCTGTTGTGTATTTGTAGTATGCTCACTGCTTTCTCAGTACACAGAAGTAAGGTTAGTAGGCCGACACAATAACCACACAGCCACAGCCGTGATCCATCTATAATTAGATTGTTTGTTTGTTTGATTGGGGTTTAACGCTGTACTTAAAAGTTATTTCACTCACATGACGGCATGCTAGTCCAATGGGTGAAGGAAACCACCCTCTACACCACTGGCAACAAACAAAGACAAGACGGGATAAATACAGGACAACACTAGGATGCAACACAGACACCAGGAATAGATCGGCTTCCTGCTCTCCTTTAGCTCAGAGAGCACCAGGGTAACAGGAAAGCTCCAGCCACCCGTGAAGCTTAACATATTATTATTTGCTGTGATTGGAAAAGATAACAGGGAAAAAAAAACCATTTATAATGGTATTTTAACATTTGGCTTCCATATAGGAAGAATTATTTTTCAGGTTTCATGTGATTTCACTAAAAAATATTGATGGCATTGTTGTTCAATACCAGCATGGTTTATTATTATATAAAACAGATGTTCATTTTATCATACACAATAACAAATCAGTTTCAAAACTGTTGAAGAATAATATATGTTTTTCCCAGGTTACTGATGCCTTACATGAATGACCATGACCATTAACTTGCCATTGATTTAATTTGAAAAAAACAAGACATACAGACAGCTAATTAGCCAAATTTGTGTAGAAGATTTGTGTAATTCCGTGAAATGTAATCTATATTGCACATCTTTATATTTGTCATGTACTGTGCATGTAGTTAGCAAGTTCAGGGCTCTAGATATTTATTTTCACAGGGGGTATTTACCCTCACTTTTCGGAACATGGGGGTATACATGTATGTAGGTAAATCATAGAATATACGGTAATTCACATGTATAACATGATGTAACCTCTATCATACTTCTTTTTTTTAAATATAAATAAAGATAACTTTTGGGTTCGATCCAATGGTATCTTTTTGTTTGTTGTGAGGGTTTTTTTTATTTGTTTTCTGTTTATTATTGTTTTATTTTATTTTAGGGGATACTTCTGTTGGTCAGCTTCTTTGGCAGATACCAGGAGTTTACCAAGTAAAGAAAGAACTTTTTTATTTACAAAATGACGTATACATGTATGTTTAGTTTGTGATGTTTGACAGTTCTTACTTTTAATAGCCTTGGATTCCGCATCAAGGACAACCCACATATCTGAAGTGACCAAACTGTTAGAATAGCGGCTTCACCCAAATACTAACTAACCTTCCTCTTTTTTTTTTGGTTCATTAAATTTCCAAAATAAATAAAATTATTGAATACTGATTATTGCCATGTAAATGTCAATACTGTTTGAAGATGGTATTTTAGATATAAATAGCGGTCGACATTGAATATAATTTTGTATTCAAACAGTTGGACACAATCAGCAAAAGCTGACAATGAATCAAATAAGATTCACGTTATCATTACATGTAGCTCAAAACCTCATCACTATTAAAGCTTCAGATAATCGCACCATGTACTTCCACCATCACTTGGCACATACAGTACAACCGCTAGAGGGCGCAGCGTAGAAAGTGGATTCTCCGGTGGCCTGGCATTTTTCACGTGTATATTACAGTGAATGTCTATTAGTGAAAAAATACCATGAACATAAAAATAAAGATGTTTGCATAAAGGCATATTCTATCGATTTTGTTACGCAGCAATTTTAGTTTCTCTGCGTATTTGCACAAAAATACTGCGTAAAATACGCAAATACACACACTATCTGGAGCCCTGAAGTTTCAAAAAAGTTACTTAAATAGCAATCAAAATACAGCAGAACAAACCTTATGACATGTAATTGGCATAATTTATGAGGAAGTTTATATAATTCTGTGAAATGTTTTGTATGTTGTACAGCTGCAAACACATTGGAATGTAGCATGCAAGTTTCAAAAGCATAAGTTAAACAGCAACCAAAGTTAATAGCAACCAGGGTAGAGTTAGGACAAATGTACTTCGTATTAAATCAAATTCATTAAAACCATTTTAAAGGTTGGCTAGGGAGGTAATTTAATCCTAGCAAGGCGGTCCTCTGATGTCACAACATTCATGAAATTGCATTTATAAATTTTATCTATTGTGACGTGACAAAGGGTCCACCCGTCTAAATGGACACCCTGAAGTGAACAATTGCCTCATTTGGACAACCTGTTTTGAGAAACTTAAACATGCAGGAGATAGGACACCCAGTTTCTTAAAAAATGCAGGAGAATGACCATTTTGAACACCATACTTTTGATTTCTGGCTAAGTCCCTGGACGTGACTAAAAGGTCACGGATCTTGACCTTTTAGACATCAGAAAACCATCAGCAACCGCCATTTTATTACATTCAGAGACTTACATTGTTTTTCATGGATGAACATAAAAAGTAATACAAAAGTTAATCATCCATTCATTAAAAGGTGTACAATGTATTTCCATAAAGTTACCTTTCATCCACATTGGCAGATCCCAACACCAGCAAACCTCCGGACTTCCCTCTGGCCCATAAGACAAGCTGAGCAAATAAATATGCAATTACCATCCGCACTCGGGCCTGAAGATAAACGAAAATTCACAGCTGTTCATTTGGAGTCAGTTGCGAAGGTGCTATTACTTTTTTAAAGCTGTAAAGTTGTTGTCCAGAAACAATTCCGACTGAAGAACTCAAAATGGCCTGGGAGTGCAATAATATCACCCTTTCATAGCAACATAAACCTTTCAAAATAAATACAAAGATATCAACCCTACTTTTTAAGATAACACTTTTTTCTATTCACTTTCATTTTTTTTTAATTTACACTCCAGTCACAAAAAGTGATATATGAGGTATAGTTATCACAGAAATAAATATACTCTCTGGACTAAACAAAACTCGGGTTGTAATATCAAAGTTACTTGAAAGTAAAGCAAGACAGCAACCATGATGACTACATTACCTGTATATTTTGCATAGCTAGATTTTCTCTTGGACTTCCTCCTTTAGCATTGAATCTCGGCATACACTTCAAGGCAGAAGAAAAAACACTGAGCATGGCAGCGACAGCCACATCTATAGTGATATTAAGGTGATAGCTGAAAAGATTCCAGTTAAACAATTAATATTACTATTCTCAGACAACAATCCGCTATATGAGCCTTCTTATTGGTCAGATATCAGAATATAACAAAGGCCAGTCCTCTCACACTTGTCACACAACAAACAACTGTATGTTTTATCTACTGCCATACTTGGTAATTAAACAGAAAAAATCTGATTGTTTGATTGTCTTTAACTTAAAAAGAACAAGTAATGCAACTTTGTACATTTTTGCTGTACAAAATAGCTGGAGTGAAATACAGTTGCTCTATTGTATTTCACTCCAGCTATTTTGTTAACTATTAGTCTCTAATGTTAGTCCTAACTTTTTAATGTTGTTCATTCTACATGTTTTGTCTGTTGCTTTAGTATGATAAACAACTCTACTCTCATTTTGCATATGTTTTCATCGTATTGTATGTATTGTTGTCATAACCCCTATATAAAGAGAAATCTTATAACCCTCTTTGCAAATGCCATATACCTAACGATGAAGTAAGTCACTCTTCAAAAGCTTAATACAATAGCCAGCACAAATGTACAAAGTTGTGTTAGTTGTTATTTCTTTGTTAAGTTTCATAAAACCACTCCATAATCAAGTTTATTTGTTTGTGTGTTGGACTAGAGCACCAGAAAAAAAGGAAGCTTCCTCCCACCACTCGCCAGAAAAAATGGTACTGGAAGAGAAAGTGACTGTGCTCACTGATTACGTGAACTGGTTGTAATAATTTATAAGAAAATGTCATGATAGTCTGGCCTATTTTAGGAGATAAAAAAAAACTGAAATTATGTGCAGTTTAAAGGAATGCCTTTGATTGTGTTGGGCCTGCCCCGTCTAGGCTATTGGCTGAATCAGGTCCATTGATGGTGAGTTAATTGAAGTGACTAACCACATGCGGTCGAGGGTCAATGATCTTGTTGTCAACTGAAAAGGATGACCCCAAGCTACCCATTTTAGATTTGTATGTTTGCTTGTTTGATTGGAGTTTAACATCGTACTCAAGGGTATTTCACTTATATGACGACGTGCCAGCCAAATGGGTGAAGAAAACCACCCTCGACACCACTGGCAACAAACAAAGACAAGACGGGACAAATACAGGACAATAACGGATCTAATACAGACACCACAAACAAATCGGCTTCCTGTTCCCCTTTAACTCTGAGAACACCAGGGCACATGAAGCTCCCTCCAACCACCCGCACTCATTTTAGAGGAGGGGGAACAAGATACGTACTTTTGATTATGACAACAACCTGTTATTTGAAACATGGAAGATTCCTTCTGGTAAAACCTATTTCCTTGCCCAAAATCTTAGAAGTGATATAATGACGCTTTTTCTTAATTTAACCTGTTTCAACTTTGCACACAATTCTATCACCTGAGATTGATAGTCAATTTATTTCAGCCCCAAATCCATTAAGTTCAATATGATGGGTTTAATATTGTGTCATTATAAATGGGTAATGAAAGAGAAGTAAAGTTACAAACTGAACATATTATAAAGGCAATTAAGAGGCCCACAGATGCCACATGTACAAATCTTTTAATTTGATGAGTTAACTGGAGTAAGAATGTGAACCTTCCGATTTGAGAGGCCAGGCTAGTTGCTCTATTCTTTGTGTCTGTGGAGCTGTTTTCAGATCCCATGTAACAGGTGGTAAATAGTCGTCCACATAACTCCTGGGGATCACTTGGAAGATAGGTCTTATCCCCAACTACTCGACGGGCATCCTCCAGAACAATACTGTCTGAAAACATTCATAATGTACAACACAAACATCAGCTCATTCTCTATTTACATGTATTTAGTTATGTTGATATTTTTTGTGATTCTTCAATATGATTGAGTGATTTGTGTTATAATTCTGTTCTATTTCCTTTACTTGTTGCAATGTGCTCCAAAAATGAAAAGCCACACTTATATGAAGTGCTTGTTCTTTTGGTAAAATGATGTTCCTTTAATGCTAAGTTTGTTTATTGGTTGGGGGTTAGCATCATATTTCTCCCTGGCCTCATTGGTAAGTCTCCCCCCAACCATCTGCTCCAATGTTCGCAACATACCAGGCTTAGCCAGAGGGCCTTATATATAGAAAATGTAGACAGAAAAACGTATCACAAAGAATAGTTATAAATTGTTTTAGATGTACAACGATTTGCACTTTTTTCTGGATCCATATTTCATTGGATATGAAGAAATCATATTTTGCAGAACTTCTTTCAAAACTGAATAATACAAAATAGTCGATCTGCAAGCATGCAAACATATAACTTTATTGAACGAGGGTGGATATAATATATAAACTCAGTCAGTTTATCAAAAACTGTCTTCCATAAGGCCCTCCGAGAAAATTAAATAAAAGCATTATGATGGGTATCAAAAATCATAACAAATATATTTGAACAATTAATAGAAGAGAGAGAAGAAAAAACCCAAAAAAAAACACAAGAATAAAAACCATGTACAGTCCAAGCAAAATATTTCATTCGTTAAATGAATGATATTCGTTAAAGGGCTGAATTATTTCTTTAAGAGAGAAGACAGGTTAACAGCTGTATTCCACATGCATGTTAAACTGAAGATAAGTCGAAAATTAATATTAAGTCTGTTTCGGGTAACCCGACCGACCGTACAAAAAACTCGCTGACTTAAAAAATATCGGCAGATTTTTTTAAAAAAATTTTTAATTTAATTATTACTGATTTTTATATAACAGCGTACAACGAAAAATAGTTACTTGGTGCTAGAAGCAAGCAACAAACACTTAACAGAAAATAAAAAGATGTTGAATTTATTCAAACATTGTTTTTGTATTTTTGACTGATAACATCGCTACATATACCTGTCCGTTGTTGTTGTATTCGGCTATAAAAGCCGGTTCCTTGTCTTTGGAAGTTTACAGCCAAAAAATGTCAAGACGTAACTGATTGTCAAAGTCATGTCCATGTTGATACACGTAATTTCTGGGAAAAATCGTCATTTGTTTATAAGTTAAAGCAAAGTGACATTAAATTTGAGTAACCGTGTGTCAACTTCGTACAAAGGGACTGCATGGAGTTTCTGTCACCTTTCACATCGATTGATTGTATGCCTCATGTCGTGTATAGTATAAACACTCATTCAGAGGTCTTGTCTCTATTCTGTTGGCTGGTTGTGTTGATATGTTTGAAACAATTTACGTTTTTTGTCATATGCAATGTGTTAGGTGGTGAATATATATGAAATAATTGTTTGCAGCAGCTGAAAAACAAACAGCATTAAAATAACCTTCAGCATATAACTTGACATATAAAGCACTGTGAGTGAATTCATCCTCATATCTTTCTCACATCTTGTAGCGCTGACAAGTGTTCACTGCTGTTGCCATTGATAGGTGGCTTCAATGGTATGTTTAGATCCAGAGATTATACTGCCAGTCGAAATGGTGACTGGCAAAAAAGACAATTTAAAAGTTTCATGATTGAAGGTACATAATTCACTGTACATGCATATGCCTATATACTGGTAGAAATAATACATCTCTGTCATCCATGCTCATCTTAATTCATGCCGATCAGTGAGTTTGTTTGCTTAGGAGAACTCATTATGTATCTAATTTTACCAAGAAAACCTGGATTTTGTGTTAAATCAATTTTGTCGGATGACGAATAAAACTATTTATATATTATAATTTTTTAAAAGGTTTACTACAAAAGGTAGCATCTTTGGGTTCTTTACCATGATGAAAGTACTAATACAACGAGTCCAATCAAAGTCACAGTTAGTGTAGCAAACAGCAGCGCGTATGAACATTTTCAGACAGAAATTACTATAAAATTTTATTTTTTTTATGAATTACTTAAATTAGTTCCATGTTTTGTTTGAATTTGGCCCTACTGTGATAACTCCACTTACATTGTTTGTTCGAAAGATGTTTAACTTTGTAATCAAGGGTATGTCTATTTCACTATACAGACACATGTGGCTTTGCATTGCCATGATTTGGTATGAATTCAATAATAATCTTCATAAAAACAACCCTATAATAGCTACAGATACACATTTTTCAGGGGTTGAAAGGCTGCTTATTTATATTTTCCGTTTTTCGGCAGATAACTGCTAAGAAAGATGGCAGGTTAATTAATTATCGTCAGAATTTACTATAGCAGTCAACAAATTATAACAAACTATATTCAACTGTCCATCGCCTGTTGTGCAAATGTCAATTATTTCAATTTACGAAGAGTTTGCTTCTGAGCAGGAGATCGGCATGCATTGTGCTGTTCATATATAACAAAGACGGCACTATCTAAAACCCGTTCTAGCCGTACGTTCTATGTTCCAAAATACATTCTCTATATTTACGTAACAGTATACGAGTAAAATTCGATTATCTTTGGATTTCGGACGATCAAAACTTTCATTTTATATATTACATGACGAATATTGATGAACATTTAGCGAGAAATACGTTAAAAAATTTGTCACTAGTTTGTGGCTGTACAACTGCAGGGTTTTCATTATCTTTTTAAGTGCGAGGCTTTTTCATGAAAGTAGGAGGCCGACAACAAAAGACTGGGGTCCATGGGCATAAATTTATCCCTTGAATTTTTTAATTTAAAATTAACAAAATCAAGGGTTAACTTTATGCTTATGACAGTAGACCCTAGCTAAGAATTGAGAGGGGGCATGGGGGGAACAGAAATAAGGACAGCGCATGCGCTGGAGAGGGGAGATGGCCCGGGAGGGGGGTGTCCCCCTTTCTTTTGGAATTTTTTTGAGAAATGAAAATCAAAAGATGCAATTTGGGGGCACTTGAGAGTTGAGACAGCTTATAAGCACAATA
>JAQQZZ010005801.1:0-25613 GCA_030265115.1 Mopalia vespertina
AATTGACTGGGTCGGAATCAGACAAATAAATACAGGTGTCATCAGCAAATAATGTAAAATTTAAGATTGAGGAAACCACCGATAAATCGTTAATATACAATAGAAATAGCAGTGGCCCAAGTACAGAGCCCTGGGGCACACCACTTTGCACCGGAAGTGACGTTGATAATGTATTTTTAAAGTAAACATGTTGATGTCTGTTGGATAGATAACTCTCAAGTAGTGAGTTTAAGTAGTGAGGTCAAGACACCGTCGATCCCGGCATGGATGGGTGGATCCCGTGGATGGGTGGATGAAGCCCTTTCACTAGCTTAAATTTACTAACCAAAGCAAAATGATATCGACACGGTCGAACCAATGAAACTGTCAACGTATCATAATACAGCACGTTTCATTGGGTCAAGTAATGCCACACAGGGTAAATTGCATTTGTAAAATATTAGTTTAGTTTATCGCGTATGTTTCTTATGTACAATTTCTTACCACGTTGTCAACTTGTGGTGTCATACCGCTACATCAAGACGAACAAACAAACCATACTGAACTACTGTATTTCATTTTTTGTACAGCTGTGAGCTAAGTGTTATCGCATACACCTTAACCAGTTAGCTGACCACCACAACGTATTAACTATCCTAGATCTTGGTAAATTTGTAAATAATCAACTTCTTTATTAATCAAAACGAAAGCTGTTAGATAAAACATCATTCGTAAATTTGAATTGCGTTATTTTTTTTATAGTTTCCAATACAATTTCTTTACCCCATGTCTGTTTCATAGAAACACTTGGATAGTATCTTGATATCAGTCCTCATTTAAAAAACGAATGCGCGTAACTACTTAACACACGACACTACTTAATCTTCATGTATTACTATGGGTAGAGTTTATACACGTAATGCATTAAGTGGCACCCCATTCACAGGATCTTAACATGTTTGATACCAACAGAACCAACATGAAGTTTAAGAAAATCTTTTTAAGTTTTAAATATAATTGTTTCAAGTATGATAGGACGTAAATTTATAGTCGTCAAAACAAGCAAATTTACGTAGGCCTACTTGTGTAACACAACACGCCACTTGGCAATAATTTTGATAAACTTGGAGTTTATCGTCGTACAAAGGAGGGAAAACACGTGTTATTAAACTTATCTGATGTTCCCGAGGTGTTTAGAGTATCAATTACAAAAATTAATTTTTGAAGCAATATAATAAGACTTGTGTCATTTATTTACCATTAACTGTACCTTAAGTGTATATATAATGACCATGCACTGTCTCGTATAACATCTCAAAGTGAAGTTCTCACCGAGTGTATAATGATTGTAACATCCATAATTCATAGTCCTCAAAGGGAAGGTTTGATAAAACAGAGCAACAGATTCAAAACGATATCTGCTGAACAATATAATTACCTAGATTGGTATTTTGGTTAGTAAGTAAGTAAGTAAATTTTATTATAGGTTAGGGATTTACCGCCTTTCGCCCGAAGATCGATATACATATAATGATATAAGACATTAATTCTTGAACCTATACATTGATAGATTTCAAGGTGACCTCTAAAGGTAGCTGAAATAAGTTGTTGGCACTTGACCACATTTGGAGGACTCCAGTAATACTTATTTAGATATTCAGTTCTAAAGTGTTTGTATAGGGTACATACTCATAAGAAATGGCACTCACCTTCAATATCGTTTGAGATACAGATTTGACATATTAGTTAATTACGTTCTAGTCTGTTTCTACCTTTTCGTCCTACTTCTATTAAAAAACAATGCGAATAGGTCCTGAGCATCGTTAAATCTTCTTCTATCGTTTGTCACTTTTAACAAGTAGTTTTCAAATTCAAACACTCGTTTCGCAGATTTGTAAAATATTAACCTTGGTGAGTTTAGAGTGTCGTACCACTTAGCAACATATGTGTTCCTTAAGCGGCTTTCAAAGGTTTCAAAAAACACATTGACGTTTGTAACAGAACCGAGCTTAAAAAAACAGTGTTGCATATACTTTTAGAAAAATGTGGCCCTTAGGCTGAGTTCACATAGGAGTATACGGTATACAGTATATGGTATTCGCTATACGCTATTCGGTATTCGAACGCGCACGATTCCCACTATTCTATACTATACTATACGCAGATGTACGGCGTTTTCGAATAGTGCCCTCTTATGTGACCCGGTATTATGAAATTACCTTGTTCGATTTAAGGTATCCGCGTGCCCAGCAAAACGTGCACCGTATGTGAACTCAGCCTAATGGAACCCTTTAAGGTTCTTCACTCATGGCTCTGGTGGAACCCTTTTTGGTTCTGTATGGAACCCTCATTTATAGCTGGTGTATAAATCATGAAAGCGGGTATGGCGAGAATCCAGCCAAATACGTTCGTCCATTCCGGATACACCTACACTCCATAGGTGGGTGAACGGAATTTTACCATTGCTTGAATCAGTGTAAGTTGAGAAAAGCACAACATATTGTACGATGAAGCCATCTATAGACTTTTTTTAGGGAAACACTACTGGATGTACTCTGAAGACAATTGCCTGTCAAGACACGCAATGAATAATGCAATCATCAGGAATCCACACGACAAACAAACAAAACGTATACATTTTACAAATAATCGTTTTGTATTGTAAGGTCAAATAACTGGAAAGTATGCTTTACGATGATATCTTTGAGTCATGAATAAACCACGGTACAAATCTTTTCAAGAAACTTCAGGATTCAATTTTGGCATTGAACCGATTCTGAGGTAATGACATTTGATTTAAGGAAAAAAGTGCAGTCTTGTTCTGTTAATAGATCAAACATTATAGTAAAACTAGCACGATTTTACAAACGAAGAATTGACGTTCTAATGGTAACGATTGTATACACTTTCAGGTTTTGTATTCATACCAACAAGAAGACAGGAATAATCAACTGCCACGTGAACTTTATGCACTGAACATACCATGGCGGTCCAAACAACCTCATCTCTCTGATGTTGGATATAAATTTGTCACCACCTGGAAAAGAATCGAATGGCTGCCACCGGATTGTCAGTTCTTTTTATTGACTCTCCTTCCTTTACTTGTATGCACATAAACGCACAAAAAACTTATTTTCGTTAACTGTTTCGGATTTTGTTTCTACTTAAACGTATGTATTTTCGGCTTAAAGTAGGACAGAGAACGTAAACATATAATTGTATACAAAGGTATCACGTTGTTTTATAAAAAATGTTTATTTTAATGTTTCTTATTAAAGCGAGAAAAACAACAGGTTGAATTTTTATACCACATTGTATTTGTTATTGACAGTAAGTTTATTCAACATTTCATGCGTGCGGTTGAATGAATATTTCGTGTATAATAACCGCCCTCTGGTTAAGGCAGCAACATTTAAATATGTTTATGCTGTCAGCTATAAACTTTTTGGAAGTATATTGTAACCTTCAACCCCTTTCTTAATAAAAGGCATATTTGAATCCTGGATATACTACGTGTGATCTCTTTCCTATTTCTGGATATGTACCATTCTCGTTATATATTGCTCTAGCCAAGAGGGATGTGGTTTAGTACTGCTCTAGCCAAGAGGTATGTGGTTTAGTACTGCTCTAGCCAAGAGGGATGTGGTTTAGTACTTTATGTGCATGAGTCTCTTGGACAATCTATACTTGACATTTTGCAAGGGGCAAAGTTGGTCAATTGAATTTGAATGTGTTGAATTTGGCATAGGTATTTACAATTATATTGTTAGCCTCTTGCATCTAGGCATTTTCTTGACGTCTTTAAACCCAATATTGGAAAAGCATTACGGACAATCATTAATGAAAACAAAATGTTTGTGTTATTAGGGGACTTTTATATCGATCTATTAAATTTGGTTATCATGCTTTAATAAAATTGTCCCTTTGTTGCGCCTTTTTTGGTCACAAAGAGAGTATTATTATGACTACCAGTGAGGGGTAGTAAAGTATAGTAACAACTCAGAAGAAAGATAATGAAAGATTCATTTGGATTCAGCGTTTCGGTTTATTGATTAAACCATTATCAGGAGCAATGTTAACTAGAGACATTGGTATATAAAATACAGATAGGTGAAGAAAATACTTTTGCTAGTTGCTAACTGCCCTGAGTACTTTCTTTACCTATTTGTTTTGTTTACTTACACAATTCCGTTTTCCTTCCCTCGTGTTTGAACACCATACAGCTAATTCTCAGATGAATTCTGTGCACGTGAAACAATTTGGGATCTAAAGCACAGCTGTATAGTGTTTCTATGCCCTCAAAAAATAAAGCGCATAAATTATGTAGGTTATGAATTCGCCATAGGCAATAATTTGTTATACAGTTTGCTGTAAACTATGTTTTATATTGTCGCTGATGTACATGACTGCACAAAGAGCAATAAAGTACAATGAATTTGTTACTTAAGCTACCTGTGACTTTATCTATTTGTTCTCCAGCAATAACTAGCAGTTAATTAAAGGTATATTGATAGAATACATGTTTGTTGAAGAACTAAGTAACCAGTTACCTGATATATGAGAGGTCGGACAAGGTTTATGTCTTAGTTGACAATTTAAGAAAAACACCTCCGACTTATGAAATCGTCAGCGAGCAGATATGTTGAATAATTATGTCAAATTGCATATCTGACAGTTCCCTGATATGAGACAAATAAGTTATATCAGAAGTCTATCAAGTAGAAGTATGACACGTCGCATTACCTAATGTCAACGGCATTGAGGTAATTTCTTAACTTCTTACGGCTAGCGCCCACTAGCGTAACAGTGTATGAGGTTTGATTATCAACACTCGACTGAGGAATCATGGGCAGTTAAATACAAAATACTGCCACTTTTGATGTTTCCAGTTCACAATGAGTTCAGTACGTGTATGCGTCACTTAAAAGCAGTGCATGAGATAGAACAACTGTGATCTGTTCCTAACTTGTGATTTTATAATAAAGGCCCATTTAGCTTAAGCTATATTACCCATGATTCACCCGTCATCCCGGAAACTTTCTAGGCGCGGAATGGAGAAACGTGAGATCTCCTGCGCAACCTACGTCACATGGAATGTTAAAAACTTATTAAAAACAACGATGCTGTTGATAAGGGACAATAATCCGTCGCATACCTCTAATTAATGGACTTCTGGTTATATATAATGCAGTCCACCTATTGGCTGTTTCTTTGATTTCTCCCGATAAAACAATAGAAATCATCGCTTTACTTACACAATCGGGGACACACCATGATATATACGATTTGAGGTCAATGGTGTGTCACAATCTGGACTTTTATAGCTAAGATTAAAAGTCCAATCAACAACGCATACACTTTTTGCCCTTTGTTGACACAGATTACATCACAAATATGTCTTTTGTAATTACAACTTTGTTTTAAGATTGGCTCGCGAAGATGGGTTATCGCGAGTCTTACGTCTTAGATACACCGTTCCGTTGAATAGTTTCCATGTCATACTGTACCAGAATATTGAAGTATTTATTCAACGGCTACCAGGCCTTTTGCTGACATAACTCGACCGAACTAACTTGGTTGGAAAAAATGAAGATTGAACGCAATCCCAAATGTAAGAAAGGAGACTTGATCCGATTTACTTTACGGTTCGGTGTAACATATTTCCCCCACTAGCATATTTCCAGAAACCAATAATGATATCAGACCATTTCCGAAACCATATTTTGGTTGTGTTGTCTTCCATTCTAACCAGTGGAGCACTCCGTCAAGTCATAGATGGGTGTGACATTGAGGGTGGTTTTCCCTCAGTCATTATCCTGGCATTCCGTCATTTGTGTGAAATAAACGGCGTTAAACCCCAATGAAACAATCAAAATTATTATATTGCCACTGTGTAATCCGAAGGAGAGTTCCACACGGAAGAACTGTAATATTTTGTTGTATCAGGAAAACTTCTGGCCGAACTCACAAATTCTGCATATAATGAAATATGTGCATCATAATATTAGTATATGGTCAGTGGGTTGTGAATTGAAACCATTTAACAACTGTAAATTTTATATCATTTATATAATATAGAATTATTTATCAATGTAGGAGGGTAGTTTAATTAAAAGGGTCTAAGATAAACGAAAAACACTTGGAATGGTATAATGCCACAATAAAGATAAATCTTGACAGAGTCATTAGATCTTTTCAAAATTGATTTTTGTAACAAAAATGTAATAACTTAATCCACTTTCGTTCATCTGATTGATTTTCCTTGTCAAGGGAGCCGACAATGATATGAATAAATTCATCTTTTTCTCCAAATTTCCCGACAAATAATTGACATCAGCCAACCTAATTATCACTTGTTAGTAGGTTTTAATCCCCTGTTTTCTATTCCAATTTCACTCAGCTATAAGACTACGCAACGTCGATGCCGATTTTTTTTTATGTCAATAAATGGTTTTAACAAATCGCAAGAAAATGAGAATTAGACCTTATTAACGTAATTAGAAAGATAAATGCGATATGTTATCGTCTGATTGATGATAATGTTTTAATTGGTATTTTGCCAATTTTTTAAATTTCTTCGCCAAAAGTGCTTTAAAAATGATAGTGTTTACTAACTAAAGCATCAAACGTTCCCGATTGTCAGATAAGTAGAAGATAAAATCAATAAATGCAATAAGCGAACTCCAAAGAAAATTGAAAAAAAAATAGCTCCACAACTGCCCTATATATCTTTTGCGTCATTGGCCAAAGATACTTGCTCAAAGGCCTGCATGTGGATTGGATCTATTGAATATATTACACCCGTGTTTCTTCGTCGAGTCGTGTTCGCTTACAGAAACTGAGAACAGTCCCTTATCTTGTGTAGCATCTTGTCCTTGTAATTATTAAGGGGGCCTCCGTGGCGAAGTAGCCCAGACTGTACGCTCTGAAGTAAGGACTTCCCCCACGATCCATTTCATCTCTGACGTCGCTGGTATCGATCTAGTGGGCTGTATATGAGGGTATTTTGTGGTCTGTACCAGTTTTTCTTCTACATATATGCTGATCAATTGGTCAATGGATTTTAGTAAAGATTTGATTCTGCTGAACTAATATCAGGTAAATAACTGGATGATTGAATGATTGATATGAATCGATACATCCAATTTACCTGCAAGAAACCCCAGCAAAAGTCCCCGAAAATCTCAAATTACTGCTGCATGCCACCTATACGTGACATAATAAAGTAACTTGAATAGTCGAATAGTTTATATTGCTCGAATGCCTCTATTACAATGTGTTTCACATGGACAGCCTATAATTATTTGTCTAATTGTGAACTGTGGATATCATCTGGAATTGTCCAACACCAAATATGGCTGACATTTATAAGTATGTTCTAACTTTTGTAGACATTTTACAGTTTATTAAAGAATTTGTCGTTGAAACGAGTGTTACCTAATATATATTTTGTAATTGCAAAGACAGGTGTTATAACTGTATCTAGTAGTAATGACACACGCCCTGTAGCCTAAATAATACTTATATAAAAAGAAATAGTGAAAACATTTACTGGAACGTATATTTATAAATGTAAAATTCCTGTCAGCAAAATGCTAAGGTTCTCTCCATGCTGGAAGCATACCATTTTTCTTTCTATGCATTGATTAAATAAGCCTATATATGAGGACACGTTTCGATTGAACAGAGATGGCACTATTGTAGAAAATAAGTTTCTGATATTTATGGTATTGGCGTGATTCATATGTAACTGGATTTCATATCTGTTTCCATTATATGACATCGTGCCTTCAGGAAACAGAAAGCCGGAGTAGCATTAAAGCGTATTTCATTATAATATATAACCGCCTTATGGATGGGCCGATAAAAATATTTCACAGCAGGCTTACTATATTACTTTCATTCGATCACGTTCTCCATTCGCCAAAGCCATTAAAGTTTTACCCTTGCCATAAAAATACAGGAATCTTCCAATGGACGTCTTAGAGAAGCCCCGATTGCAAAATCGTATAACTTTAAGAAAACATGTGGTTTTATGGTAAGTTACATTGAATTGCTTGGACTCTATAGTCCATCTAAGATAGCTAGATCATTGTTCAATTTTATACTGGCCTGTGCCAACTAAATCACTTCGAGCCGTTGAAAGCGGACACCTGTTTTATGGTTTTCTCAGGGTAATACGAAGCCGATCTCTCTGTGATATATTTATGTTGTGTCTTGTGATTGTCCTGTCTTGTGATTGTTCGTTGCCAGAGGGGGACTTACTTCACCCTTGGGGCGGGTGTGTCTTCATATAAATTCGAATAACATAAAGTAGGTGGTGAAACTCAATCCATCAATCCATCCATCCATCCATCCATCTACCCACCCACCAAAAGTTTGCTTACTGGCGTCTCCTTTCCTTAGAATGATATACGTCATAGCTGGTTTTGTCTATAATGGGCAACCAACCAACCAATCAATCAATAAATAATTAAAAAGGTCTGTTAAACGTAACTTATAAGAACATATTTAAATAAGAAATCCGTGTTTTCATACATGTACTAACATTCATAACATATTGGCGGTTCCTTTCTTTAGAATGATATACGTCATAGCTGATTTTGTCTCTAATGGGCCGCGGTTAACAAATAACTATGAATAGTGGATGAGATGAGGACAGAAATAGACAGGCTAGATAGCTAGGACAGCATATTCAGGTAGACATACAATGACTAGACATACGTATACTGCATCAAATGTATCAAATACAACATAACAATACCAATTAGCTTTTATGACAAAGACAAAAAGAATTGCCAACCCATGATCACTCCAGTATTCTTTTCCTGGGTTTTGGTAAAACATAATTTTGCACTTTTCGTCCAAACGTCCAATTGTGTCCACCGCCAGGACAACACTACGGTGGTACGAAAGATTCATAATTAGTTACTGGCTTTTTCTCGTGTTCACATAATCCTGTGTGGTCTGATCACACCCGCCTCTCGATCGTCCTATAAACATTCAGCCTAATAACCGTCAGTGTCGTTCATTATGATTGTTTGTTTGTTTGATTGGAGTTTTACGTCGTACTCAAGGTTATTTCACTTATATGACGACGGCTTTTCCACTTCACACTGTTACTTGCCTAATTACGGTGGAAAACCGATTTTAAACCTCGTAAAAAACACCGTCGGAACCACATCGTGTGACTCGCTCATATACCTGAGGGTTGACAGACGGACTCGACCCTGTGAACAGTACATCGAAGTAGGATACGTAAGCGCACTCGTTATCCAATAAGCCACGGCCGCGGGCCCGTTTATTATGATTACTGGCGTGTGCCATTCCCACATGGGAACGATTTACGTCAAAGTTGAGTATAATTTGACGTATATAAAATTACCCAAATACGGTTGATTGATTAGTTATTATTTAAAGCCACACTTAGCGGCATTTGAGTTATTCACTGGTTCGAGCCCTCTGGCTAAGGGCAGTTTGTTTGAAGAGTTGCAATGCTGTCTTTACTAAGCACTGGGTGAAAATTAACTTTCCAGCATTATGGAAACGCTCCACATCTTGGTTGTGTTAGTGTCAATTATTGTTGGAATACACCGTCGTTATATAAGTGAAATACCCTTTAGCACGACGTAAAACAATAATCAACCAATCAATCAATCGTTGGTTCGAAAAAGTTCTAAATTAGATGTATGTTTATTTTATAAATGACTGTTTCGGTCTGCATCACCGAAAATATATCAACCGAATGGAAAAACGTAATTGAAAAAAGTTTTGCGAAAATTGCAAATTAACATTTTGCCTAGTTTTTAAATTGTACAAAATATGAACACAAACTATGAACACAGAGTAGTTTCATTGTTGAAGAATTTATAATAATACCATTTCATCAAACACACCTATCTTTTTCAGAACTAAATGATCTAGGTAATATGATGATAGTTATAGACTTGAGATTCTTGTACTTAGAAAGACATTGTACCTAATCAATTTCTCAAGTTGTCTTATACATTACATGTGGTCGGACACGGAAATTTTATTATTTCAATTGTAAGAATGCGCTGGAAGCTCCGCTGAAAACATTCCACATCAGGCTTTACATATCACTTTTATCCTTTCACGTTCGTGACTGGCAAAAGCCATTAAGTTTTTTCAGTCTCATTAAATATGTTTGAATCGAATGCGCGATGAAAGCCTTCAGTCAAGAAGTTATAACCTAAACAAACGGCGTGGGTCAATATTACAGAAAGTTAAATGTAATTGCCATACCTAATCCGGGATAGCTTTTAATGTACCATGTTCCACCTAAAGCAAATTATCGATGCTGAATTATCTGTGTATACGATATGAATTTCAAAGCAAAGTACGTTATCAATGCTGTATTATCAGTATATAACTATATACCATAGAAATTTCCAACTAAAGTACGCTTTCAATGTCGTGTTATCAGTATATATGATAGAAATTGCAAACTAAAGTATGCTATCAATGCTGTATTATCATAATATACGATAGAAATTTCCAACTAAAGTACGCTATCATTGTTGTATTATTACTTTATATCATAGAAATGTCAAGTACATGATACAAATGTCCAACTAAAGTACGCTATCAATGCTATATTATCAGTATATGCGATAGAAATTTCCAACTTAAGTTCGCTATTAATGCTGTATTATGAGTATAAGCGATGAAAATTTCTAACTAAAGTACGCTGTCAATGCTGTACTATAAGTGTATATGATAGAAATTCCCAACTAAAGTTCGCAATTAATGCTGTATTATCAGTATATACGATAGAAATTTCTAATTAAAATACGTAATCAATGCTGTATTATCATAATATACGATAGAAATGTCCAACTAATGCTGTATTATCAGTATATCCGATAAAAATCTCCAACTAAAGTATGATATCAATGCTGTATTATCAAGAGATGCCAGCAAACAGTCCACACAATGATTACCCGTTCAAATGTCATTGAAGTCCCTCTGATGAGCCGATGTTTCGAAACTATTATGGTACGTTGTATCTGTTTGCACTCCTAACAGCCAGCCCCCAAAATCTAATAATACATTTCTTAGATCTTCCAGGCAACGGGTAAGTACTGTTATGGTTGGAATCAATAGAAGGGTAATGGACTTCTTGTATCAATGTATCTCGTACTACATTTGTCACCTGGGTACATACATGTAGTCAATCAAGTATGTAGACTGAGCCACCCACAAAATCGATCAATTTCGAGCCTCGGCTGTCTAGGTGTCTGTCACATTCTATATAGGGACGTGTTCTTGTGACAGTTATCTAGCCGATTTATCATGTTGTTTTGGTTAGACTGTGATTGGACCAGGATATTGTCGTGTTTATTTATGATCTGTATCTATTGTCGTCTGTCAGAATCTCGAAAAATAGATCTTACGAATACAATCCAAGCTATTTTGGACCTGAATGCAGACTGATCAAATCCACCATTTCCTTCACAACCTTGCACCGAAGAAACCAGAGTGAACTTTAACATATTGACATTATACTGATGGATGATGAGTGCTTGAGGAAAGGTATATGTGTCCTGGGACACATTGTTTAACACTGTAGGAATAATAAAAAAGTTTCCATTTACATAAACTTAACATTTAATTTATGTTGTGGTGTCTTTTTGTCTGTTTGAGGAGATCGCTGCTCTATAAGGGAAATGATCTGGGGTACGGCGTTACATGTCAATCACACAATCAACTAATCAATCAACAACTAAATAAATCAATTTTAGTTAATATAGCTTTGACACGCAAAACCGTTTAACAGTTGAAGTTTTATATATGCTGGATTCGTGTTTTGTTAATTTTACCACTATATAAAGTATAGTCCTGATTTTAGTGGCAGTTTGTAAGCAATAAATAAGACTTCATTGATTTCGTGGACATTCGATTTATATGGTATCTCTTCTGTCTTCTTCAAATATTTTTTTACCAGGGTTGATTGGTTTCGCATGGCGTCACAAATCAACATTGGGGATAATGCATAGTATCTGATTGTGGCTCTATGTTTATATCTGTATATTGTAAAAGTAGATTGAATGGTTGATTGGTGTTTTACGCCGTGCTCAAGGTTATTTCACTTATATGACGGAGGTGTATTCCAACAATAATTGAAACTAGCACAACTATAAAAGGGGAAGTGTTTTGGAAAGTAAATCTTCCTCCACTGCTAAGTAAAGACAGCATTGCTACTCTTCAAACAAGCTGCCCTTCGCCAGGGGGCTTTAATCGCATACTGCTCGAGTAATTTGTGTTGTATCAAAAGCGTGACTTGATTGTACAGTGTAATTGGTATCTTTGAGAAAAGTGATAAATCTAAAGTTCTACAGCAGTTTCAATTTAAAATAGCTGAGGACATTAAGAGGCTATGCACAATCTTTTAAAAGAAGAGAGTTTTAAAGTTAATAAGTTCGCCGTTTTTCGAAAAGTCTCGGAAATCTACAACAGTCAAAATTCTATTCATGGTATTGCCTTCTTTGTGACATAATCCGGGAATTGGGATATACATTTTCAACGGTGTTTAATATTGACTGTCTGTAATAATCGGGAGAAACTTTGTATTAGAGATAGTGGATATCACCGAAGCCTATAAGTTATAAACGGTCATAGACTACGCGATTTACATTAATGATAATTCTCTGTATTAACTATATCAGAATATAAGAGATGGGAAAAAAGTATTAGATTTATGTCTTGATTTACATTTAAGAACGATTATTATCGATTTCATATTTATTTCTATAGAAAATTGGTTCTTGTTACAAGAAAAAAATTAGAATAACCAAATCAACTTTCATTAACCAGTGTATGATGGATTTTCCTTCTCAAAGGAGTAGCCACTTATATGAGTAAAATGCTCGTTTGTTGTTCTTTTCCACCGTTAATCCATTGATACCTGTTAAACTAATTGTCATTTATTACCAGATTTATCCTTTATGTTTCTATTGGTCTTATAAGCTATGAGACTACTCGACGGTGAAAAGTATGTGTTTTTATACTGGTAAATGGTTTAGGAAATTATTAATAATTGGGCATATAGAGACCTCATTACTGTGAATTAAAAGATAACTATGCTAGCTGTGATTTATGATCCAAACGTCTTTCTCATCTCCTAGGTCATCATCCTTTGGTGCCTCGCCAACACTTTGTGTAGCTATTTATCCAACCATGCTTGAAATAGGTCTAATACATGACCGTGCGTACTAATTATATGTGCTTGTGCTTTACATCCCATTCATAGATGGAAGGCAGAGTTTTAGATGAATTCGATGAATGCAGAACGATGTTTAACACAATTGTGCGTAACTGCGAAATATTTGTTCCTATCTGTGACCTGTTTTAAGGCATAAAAGGAAACGGATCTGTGGAATGGTTTGATTGATTACTATCTCATATGACTGCTTGCCGGCGTAACGTGTGAAGGAAACCACCCTAGAAGTCACTGGAAACAAACAATATCAAAACGGACAATCACAAAGACGCAATACAAATACATGACAAACAGATCGAATTTGTGATGCACCAGGTCTACAGGCAGTTCCTTCCAACCGCTTTGACATTCATGAATCTGCCTGGAAACAATATACCGTCCTTTCCGATATTATAAAGGACCTCGATTTTTTCTCGACTATAGCATAATACGGTGTCTAATGTGGCCAGTCAATAAGTATTTGTTAGACGTCAATCGTTCTAATTTGATACGGCAGATATTAACTGAATTAACTTGTAGTTTGTCATATATAATACGTGACATTGATAGGAATATGCTAGCTGTTTCAACACTATTTGAAGGTGTAGATAAGATGTTTACGAGGAAAGTGTATTTTTTTATATGACGATGTACTGTTAACGCACGAATGTCAATTAGGAGCCATCACTATAATTACACACTTGTCTAAAGCTTGATTAGTGAACGTCATTGATAGCATGCATTTATTTGGAAGAAATCTAGGACAGACGATAATGAATTTTACTTGTGTATAAAATTAGTATAATTTAATTGATGGAATGTGTTACTTGTGTCAAGGGACTTCTCTTGATTGCTGTCAGTATAGCACCTGTGAGGAATACAATAATATGACTGGAGAGTTTTCGGGAAACCGAGGATGACACCGGTGTACTCAAAGTATGTCTTTACATAATACATTTATTCTCAGAACGGACCGTATTGCGGCTCCAATAAAACGAGTCACAGGAGGAGTACTATTACTCACGTTCCAGTTCGATAAATCCATTAACTTTTTACCCTTGTTATAAAGATGCATTGACCGCCTGTGTATAGAAGTCATCTTTGAAAATCCCTGGCCCAAGATGGTATAATCTGATTCTATAATGCAAAATACATGTTTAAGGAACTGCTACAATGTAGCTATACATAGAGCTCTATTCATTTTTCTAAAGCCATATGCCAATGAAACATGTTGTTCGATGTGTGCAAGCGGTTGAGAGGCAACTTTATATTGCTCAAGGGGCAATATGAAAGGAGGCGTAGATGTCCGTGTGATTGCTTTGTCTTTTATTTGTTGTCAATGATGACCATGATGGCTTCTGACGTCACTGGGATGGCAAAATAACCGTATGTGCCATATTACACCCCATTCATATAAATATACAAACAAACAAACACGTAAACAAATAAGCAATACTATATTATGAATAGATACCAGAAAATCTTAAATAGAAAGACATAAATAAATCCACTAACTTTCACGGTTATGTCGGGCATTGAATTTGTACCAAGGCTCCTAGAAGCCGGTTCAAAACTGCATAAATGCAATCGACGAGCGAAGCAATGAGTAAGTAATGTGGTTGTGTGAGTTAAGTGGCCGGTGTCAAAATACTCTGACTGGACAAGATATGGCACCAGGGGGGTGTTAGACGGAGAGGGGTACGGTGTCAGGATACTCTGACTTGACACGATATGGGACCAGTGGAGTGTCAGACGGAGAGGGGGAAGGTGTCGGAATACTCTGACTGGACAAGATATATATGGGACTAGTGGGGTGTGAGACGGAGAGGGCTACGGTGTCCGAATACTCTGACTGGACAAGATATGGGACCAGTGGGGTGTCAAACGGAGAGGGCTTCCGTGTCAGCATACTCTGACTGGACAATCTATGGGACCAGTGGAGTGTCAGACGGAGAGGTGTACGGTGTCAGAATACTCTGACTGGACAAGATATGGGACCGTGGGGTGTCAGATGGAGAGGGGTAGGGTGTCCGAATACTCTGACTGGACAAGATATGGGACCAGTGGGGTGTCAGACGAGAGGGCTACGGTGTCAGAATACTCTGACTGGACAAGATATGGGACCAGTGGGGTGTCAGACGAAGAGGGTACGGTGTCAGAATACTCTGACTGGACAAGATATGTGACCAGTGGAGTGTCAGACGGAGAGGGGTACTGTGTCAGAATACTCTGACTGGACAAGATATGGGACCAGTGGGGTGTCAGACGGAGAGAGCTACGGTGTCAGAATACTCTGACTGGACAAGATATGGGACCAGTGGGGAGTCAGATGGAGAGGGGTACGGTGTCAGAATACTCTGACTGAACAAGATATGGGACCAGTGGGGTGTCAGATGGAGAGGACTACGGTGTCAGAATACTCTGACTGGACAAGATATGGGACCAGTGGGATGTCAGACGGAGAGGGCTACGGTGTCAGAATACTCTGACTGGACAAGATATGGGACCAGTGGGATGTCAGACGGAGAGGGGTACGGTGTCAGAATACTCTGACTGGACAAGATATGGAACCAGTGGGGTGTCAGACGGAGAGGGGTACGGTGTCAGAATACTCTGACTGGACAAGGAGAGAGGTACGGTGTCCAGTGGCAGAACACTGTGATTGGTAGAGGTATGGGCTCGGTGTCATTGCAGTGTGACTGGTAAGATACAAGGTCTATTGTCAACATACTTTGACTGACTTGAGTATAGGGCCCCCGTTTCATTGCAGTGTGACTAATGAGGTACAAGGTCTAGTGTCAGTATATAGTGACTGGGTGGGGTATAGGGCCCCCGTGTCATGACAGTGTGACTGATTAGGAACAAGGTCTTGTGTCAATATATTGTGACTGGGTGGGGTATAGGGCCCCCGTTTCATTGCAGTGTGACCGGGTGGGGTATTGACATTCCAATATTAGGACATACTATTAAACGTCAAGCTTAAATCACAACAGTAAACCAACCCGATTAACAGTATTGGATTTTACAATCCTGGTTTGACTAAGTCCGCATACTCTTAATCCATCAGGCGTTCCTTCAAATGTTTCCTGCAAGCAAAGTACAACAAACTGTGTCTAAACAATTAGCAGGGTCTGCCATTAGAAAGCATGACATCAATTAGTTTGGGCTGGGCTACTGGAGAATAAAGAGATAAGCAGCACTTAAATTGTGATTAAGTAATATATAATAGATAGCCGATACCAGGTGAACTTAGCAAGGCTGGTTTTTGTACTCATTCACCTCAGTGCCTTTAAACGTCTCACTGATGAATACAACCGACGCGTGGATTTGTATGGTGTGTTGTCTTGCAACCCTCTGTTGTCTAATTGTACCATATTCTGTGGCGCCGATGGTCGTCGCTCAGTGGTTAGTGTGTCAAGCTGTCGGCCCTCTTTGACGTAATGTCCCATTTGACATCATGTGTATGGAGAAGTCACACGAAGTGACTCTGAATATCGCCGGGGTGGTTTTTACGATGTTTCTTAACAGTTTTTCAACATAATGAAGTAAGACAATGTGTGATAAGTGAAATACCTTTCAGAAGAACGTTAAATACCAATGAAACTGACAAATATGAGACGCGGTTGGTTGGTAAAGCCAATGTCACACCAAAGCGACAAGAATCGACTCAACTTAACCAGTCAGTTGACATAAGTCTAAAGTTCAAGTCCCACCTCCGCGACCGCAATTGACCATTCGTCATATGCTTTCTCGCTAAACGGAGGAGAGAGACCAACACCGCTTCCAGATAACGCTTCGAATGTTATAACCGCAGAACCTTATCCGCCATTTTAAGCTATAGATCATGTGACTTAAACTGTTGGTTTCATTGGTTTCATTAAAGTTGCAGTTCGTCGTGAACCAAGTCAAACCGAAAAGACGTCATGCGACGAGTCTCGACGCTGGTAAACTACGATTGAACATGCTCAATTTGATCTGATGTCTTGTGACGGGACACAACTGTCGTCGTAAGAGGTGTCACACAGAGCAGACGGTAACCGCAGCTAGTTGAGTTGAGTCGAGTTAGATGCTGTCGGATTGGTGTGACTCCTATAATAATTGCTCAGGTGCTAAGATAAAACCAGAACGAAATTGTTTAATTGTTGTTGTGCATTGTCAAATGTGCAAGTTGTCCTTATACGCCATGGTTTGAGTCAAACGATTGTCTTGTATCGTGTATTTGCGTGATGTGAGTGTCGTGCCCGAGTGGTAAAACCGACTAAAACGTCATCTGTGGCCAATTGTACCAATCGTGAAATTGGTCAGCCTAGTGCGAAGTGTTAAGGCTTGTGTTCACGGGTTCCAAGGACAGTAGCGTTGTCGAAAGTATTTCAGACTCTAATCGATCATTCTGGTTAGAGTGTTTTAGGTTCAGTCAGACACAGGCCTAAACTGATTACAATTTAATAGGAACATAGGGTCGTTTGACCGAATCTGTGCAAAACTCCCCATTATGTCGCAGTGGTCTGTTGACCTATTTTGTCCAAAGTAACAACAATCAGATCCCTCACCCATCAGGGGACACATACGCTACAGTATTACTCATTATCAATTCTACATTAAATTGTCCCAGCCCCGCCATTTTGTCGAGGCTAACTGAGAATAATATTAAAACAATCGGCGGCTTCGTATTTGTCTGATTCTTCCTTTGAGAGCATTAGAGAAACTTGTCTGCTATAACTATTAACGTTGGATCAATGAAATTTCAATAATCTTTAATGTTTTTCTTTTCTCAATAATGAGTGTTGTTAAGAAAGAAATGTAGTAGACCTATATAACATTCTTCATTTGGTTATCTTTCATAAGTTGTCCTACTTTTTTGTGGCATTATGCCCAAATCCTGTCGTTTTAATCATATGATCTACGTCAAACATTATAATCACGTCTTTCGAAATGTTTATTAATAAATACAGCTTTAAAAGCTAGTTTGAATGGTCTGTACCATAGCGTCGCTGCCAGTATGTAGTTGTTAAAGTTTTAATTAGTTCGTTTTAAAAGTAGAGTGTTATGCTCTCTGTCAGACGGACACCGGTCTTAGTTGATTACCCTTTGACATTGACAATGTGTCATATGATGTTTAATGCACACCTTTATCAGCTGAGCCCAAGAAATCAGTTATCCAAATTAAGCAAACACACTATCGACAGTTAACTGTATAATTGCCGTTAACATGAACAACATGTACTTTTACCGCAATGTGTTAAGCTTATTCCAGTTGGTTTAAGTAATCAGTCAACGCGTTTTAATAAAAAAAAACCTGCAGTAACCTTCCAGACATTCTCAGCTCCAAAGAAACATCGGTTACAACACTTCCCCATATAATTTCTACATCAAGGCAGTTTTTGGTCAGTGATAACTATGATTGATGTAAATACAATCTGTTTACTCGACGACTGTTTAACCTTGGTAACAGAAACATGTCTCCTTTATCGGCTAAGATATATATTTTGTTAGTTTGTATAAAACACATATTGCACATAGCGCTGGTCATCAGTGTATTTCTAGCAAATCAGTTCAGCTTCCCAATACTTTGATAATATTTGTATATAGCCGTTTGATTTACGGAAGATAACTTCTCTTGTGATGTCTTTGCATTGCGTCTTGTAATTGCCCTTTTTTGTCATTATTCGAGGTGTGGGCAAGCGGTAAGTTGGGGGCTTCCTGTTGCCCTCAGAACCAACGAGCAGCAAGAAGCTGAATTTTTGTGTTGTCTTTGTATTGCGTCTCATTTCTTCTGTTTTGTCTACAAACAACCAACCAAACAAACAATCCTTACCTATTGTCGGCCGTTGGGCTTACACTCGATTATGTGGGTGCCGTTATATATATTCACCCGTACTCGTTATATACCCTGACATTATATCTTAACTGACCATATATCCATGGACTGCTGAACCACGTTAAATGGACCGTTAAACCGCCTTAAATTGACTGCCGAACCTCTTAAAGTGGATTGAAGAAACACCCTAAATGAACCGATACATGACCCTAAACGAAGTGATCAACCACCTTAAATGTACTTCAACCTGAGGACTTCCGATACAAATACATCTCCTCAATACACTTCTGAACGAACTTAAGCGGGACCCGCGGCTGTGGTTCAATGACTAGCGTACTGATCCTGCTTAGATCCCGCTCACTGGTTTTTACGATGTTTCCTCCTGGTTTTCCACCGTATTTAAGTAAGGCGTATTTAACGATGGACAACCCGTCGTTATATAAATGAAACACTATTGAGTACGACGTTAATCCCGAATCCAACAAACAAACTTTAACTGGACTGCGATTCTACCTTAATTAGACTGTCGCGTCTTCTGGGATGGGCTGTTGAACCACCTTACATGGACTGCTGAACCACCCAGCATGGACTGCAGAACCATCCCATATGAGCTGCTTAACGACTCTTCATGGACTACTGAACCTCTGGAATGTACTGCTGAAATACTTTACGGGGAAATGTGCAGAACAAAGAGAAAATCAATAAGTGTTTTTTTTTTACTTTTATTTTCGAGGTTTCTTTCAGGTATTCCACCCTTTAACACGATGCTAAATACCCAGCAATCCAATGACCAAACTAACGTGAACGAAGAGAAACGGAATCAGAACTATATTCATAAATTGTATACAATGTCTAGGCAAAGCTATTCAATAATCTATACGTATCTATATAGCAGTATCATGATGGTATTGTTAGCATTGCAAGTTTGATAAAGAATTGCAATTTTATTTAAACACACATAGAAATAATACCAATGCACAAGTAAACTATTTACAAATTGCATATTTTTCCTTTACTGTCTTGTCATCGCCTATAATGACGCTTTAAAAATCAATCTACATGTTGTACCAATTGTAATAAAGACTGCCTTAGACGTGCAAGATGTACATAAAACAAAAACAACGTAACAACTCGAAATCGATAGTTACAAACCAAACTGATCCAAAACCGGATCTGAAATTGTTAATTACGCTCACACAGTTAATAGAAACATATGCCTCTTGTAAGAGACAAAAATATATTATTGTTTCCAAATTAAAAAAGGTCACAAATGCATATCTGTGTTGACCCGAAAAGCTTGAAATAATAAAAGTGCCCAAAATAAAGTGCGAAACCACAAAACACAAATTTACTACAACCAGTTCAAAATGACTACCAATTATCATTGGCTAGGCTTCTTCGATATTGATAATTTTATCCAGACTTATTGTTCAACAAACACACTTGTTCATGCGATGAGTCTGAACAATATATCGGACCTTCGTGTATACTATAATGCTATCTCAACTTTTGAAGCCTTTTTTGTTCATACAATAATTGCTATTAATTTATTAATGTAAAGCATAATTATTGTTAAAAACGATTCAGTCTGAAAGTAAATACATAGACATCCTTTTTGAAAATTTGGCTGTACATATTGTAAATAAATCCTGTTTCAAGACGTTTGAAAAAGAAACAACAATTGCAAGAGCTTTGGAGATTTTTGAACTTGTACACACGTAATGTCAGTTATTTCTTAAACGCGAGTAAGCAATGAAAAAGTGATGCATTTTTTTGTTGTATTTTCGTGTTCCTTAATACATTAAATACTTTATGTTGTCCCCAATCAGCAATACACTCAGGACACACTACAAATTCCTGAACTAACCTTGACATGCACTACCATGCAGCACCATTTGTAGTGAAAAACCGTATTTTTAAACGGTCCTGACAAGAACTTGAATGGAATGAAAAGTATTGTCTTGCAGGACATATAAGAGATAAGACACACTACATACACATAAACTTTGGAGATATAAAAAGCGGATCGTAGGACGGTTCGTTAAGTCGACAGTTGAATAATGCTTGCGACAATCACATAGAACAGACTGTTGGTGGTAATCCCGGTACATATGCGTAAAGACACATAATTTCCTAATGTGTACAATTTACCGACACACTAAACGGCTTTCAGTGTACTGTGATCAAATTAACATTTCAGTCTGTTTGGGTAGACATTCGCCAGAAAACGACGCTGTCAATAAATTGTTGTCAGTAGCAATTACACCTCACAATAAATAAGTCAAACAAATTGGTAGCGTGTTTGATTCAGAGCAGCTCGATTCGTCCATTTATGCCTTTTAATGGTTTGACATGGTATAAAACAATTTAGTGTAGGTTATACGTTTGATTTCTTGAAGATGAAACTGTCCTCTTCCGAGTTTGAAAAGATATGAGGTCTTGACGTTTACACAATTGTATCAAATTTTGCAAATAGCTAGAGAAGCACCCAATTGTGCTTAAGTTTGTCCAATGCAACAAATTGCAGATATTTGTTGACGAAATGCCAGGCCTTTCATTCAGATTCACCTGTCCGTACCACTATTCACATGTAAGTTTTAACGAATAAAAACCACTGTCGCAGTAAATTGAATTTTCCTTTGGTAACCTAACATCAGCACTGAATTAGGTGGTTGAATTTTAAACGGAATTCCATCAAGTAACAGCACAAGATATGTCTTTCTTTGTATGTACTTCTGAAATGAAAAACAAATCCGAATTAGACTGGCCAGCATAGTTCATTAGTATTTGTCCGGATTTTGAAACATTTGATATTTAAATCAGCCATTTAGCAAGCAAATAGAAGAAGCATTTCAAAGTCATTTTAATTCACGATGTGCCTATATTAAGAATAAATTTGGCAGTACACGGGCTATATATATGCCAACCAGAAAAAAATGAGCAGTCAAGATCTGAGGATGATAGTAAATGTAGATTTCTCCACTCACCTTTCGGATGTCCTGTCCACACACAACTTTGCCAATCCTGTCCGTGCTTTTTGTTAGAGCATTTTGAAGTTATTATTTACTGTAAAATGAACAAAACTTTAATCAACAACGTTTCTTAAAAATCACATTAAATATTATTTATCAAAGTATGAAGCAAGCCAGGCAATATCTAAGGAAGTCTGGCTGTATCTAATTGTGAACTTACTTTACCATGTATTTGGTGATCATTTATATTCTAATCCGGTTTAATTACTGCAAGTTTTTTTATATATATTTTTGGTGAAAATTACAGTGGATTAACCTCTTAGTCCCATGCCGGTGAACTCCGAAGACCATAGGTTTACCCATCGCCTCTTTGTAATGCAATCATTTCTCCACGTTTGTTTTCTTATTACAACTTACATATCAAATTTGCGTTTCGTACAGTTTTATTGATTTTGGGCCAAGTTCTGCTATTTTGCCGAAGACAGACTTTTTTTAATATCAATTTTACGACCCTTATTTGTAACGCTTCTGTGGATTGAACTGAATGTTTGCATTTGGCTTTCTTATTTAAATTACAAATTAAGTTTCCGTTTCGCTCATTTTTGTTATAGAAACTTTTATTTAGAAAAAAATACATAAGAAAGGTACAGATCTTATGTGTTGCACTCAAGACTGCTCCTTGTTATATACGCCCTAGTGAAATGTGCCACAAGTACATTTTCTGGACTGCTTGGAGACCGTGTAAATGACAGTGAGAGGTCTTGTCTGAGGAAAGCACAGACTCTCCAAAGAAATTGAAGTTTCTTCAATAAAACCGGTAAGTGGAATCTGCAACTCAACTGTCTCCCAAGACACTACAAGACATCCGCCGAGCAAAACCATCTCAAATTGAACGCGGTTATTGAAAGCAAACTGCCAAGTAAGCCTTTCTAAGGTTTCGAGCTGATTCAATAATTCTTGACGTTTGCTTTGCAAACGTGATAACAAGGTTGTTTGTTTGAAAGGGTAAACCTCGAGGGTTTGAGGCTATTTTATTCACAGAGCCATTCTTTGGAATACCCTGCACTGAACTGATTTGGAGGTTGCCTTAGTTTGTTCTATGGGGATGTCATTAGCCTGAAGAACACGACTAACACAAACCCGCAGGGGCAAACCACAAGGAATCGTCTCATAAACTAAATCAAATGTTCCAAAATAACATCAACTGGTGTGTAAAATAGACTTTCGCTCATCAGACCGTGGATGATGTGCTCACTAAGTCTGGATAGGCTTATAATTGGTAGATCATGTTACATGATTCAACAAAAACAATACTCGTTTCTACTTTTAAAAAAAAACCTTTACTCTGGTTTAATCTATTTGATAAACCGTCATTTTGTAGAAACACTAGGGCTCTGCCGATTCCTGTTTGACTCCCTGATTTGTTTGAATGTATTACGGCGTAAAATCGCAACAGTAAAAAGTCACACGAACACAACCATAAACTTTGAAGAGTATGTTGCGTTCGATATTTAATGTTCCGCCAGTGCTAACTCTTTTATCTTTCTTGAAACGTACAGTCTTGATTGAATGTTTCAATAAAACTAAACTAAACTTTACAGTTTGCTTATATCCTAATCTTTGCATTTGCCATGTTGTGATAATATCAACAGCCTAAGCCTAAGCGATAAACTATCGGTTCAAAAAACGAAATCTAGCTATAGTTTTAAAGGCGAAAAAAAGAGCCTCTGAATCTGCCCTATATTATGTTGGTGTACACTGCCGCCATATCGGTGGAATACCGAATTTTACTTCAGCACGGCGTTAACAGCAATCGAACCTTACATTGTATTAGATGTCCATTAAGGAGAAATAATGATATGTAAAATAATTGGACTAGAATCAGAATGAAACTTTGTAAATACTCACAACGATATTCTAAAGACTTCGTCACCACACACTTTGGATCCTGTAAAATAAAAAAAATGGCATGTATTTTAAACGACATTTAGAAACGGAGAGACGTTAACTCTACATTTGTGCAAAAACCGTGTTCTTTTAAAATAACACAAAATTTCAACATTGTTCAAGTTTCATCCATATATGTACTGACGGTTGATACATGAGTTCCTGGAAACGTTATATTCCATCACAAACAGACAGGTGTTCATACTAAAATAAACACCTGTTTTTAAGTCGTCTGGTGTATATATGTGTTTATTGCGGCTTATTTATGTAAGAATGCCGCTGTTGTGGCAGTATTATAACCGTTAATTCCCATAAAGACACATTTATGTCGACTATGTTATATAGCCCTCTGGCTAAGGGCAGTTTGTTTAAAGAGAAGCAATGCTGTATTTTCTTAGCACTGGAGGAATATTAACTTTCCAGCAGTATCAAACACCTCACTGGTTGTGCTGGTGTCAATTATTGTTGGAATACTCTTTTGCATGTATATATAACAAAAGGCTGAAACTCACTAAAAGACGCGGTTCGCGAAATACAATTCATTTGCATTGGAATAGAAACATTATCATTATCTTATATATAATTAATGTAATGCTGATCTTGCCAACAAGCGTGTGACCTTATAAAAATGAAATGAAGCGTGCCACGTCATTTAATGCCATAGTTGTAGGTTGATCGGACCTCGCAGCTTCCTTTACTTTTACCGCCCTCTGGCTAAGGGCAGTTTGTTTGAAGAGTAGCAATGCTGTCTTTACTTAGCACTGGAGGAAAATTAACTTTCCAACAATATGTAAACACTTCACATCTTAGTTGTGCTAGTGTCAATTATTGTTGGAATACATTTCGTCATATAAGTGAAATAAGCAGAACGTAATTACCAATCAATCAATCATTACAAACTAAACCAAAGTGCACTGCCAACCGAGATAAGTGACACGATAAGCATATTTAGTTTCTATGTTTGGGTTTATTAAACCATTGTCAGGAATTACATTTGACACCCACCCTCTTTCAGATTTATTGTCCATGATGATGCAGTGCTCAGATTTAACAGCACCTAAAGAAGCTAAACATTTCCACAAGAAGCGAAGTGTAAAAGACGTTCAGCCAACACACCATTTGTCAAAGCTTCATCAACATCAAAGTCAACAAGCCCGCAATTGGGGTGCTACTTCCAACCTCGATGGCCTATTTCAAGCACCAAGTTTGTTCAAGCTTATTATTATTATAATTAATATTATTATTATTTTAATTTTTCTGTTAATGTATGAGTAGCGTGTCGGCCTACTAATCCTACTTCCATGTACTGCTCACGTGTTGGAGTCCTTCAACCATTAGATTTGTGAGTAAGTCACACAATGTGGCTCCAGCAATCGTGGCAGTGGTTTTGATAAGGTTTCATCTTGGTTTTCCATCATATTTAAGCAAGGAACTGTGTGAAATGACCAATCTGTCTTCAAACAAACATGCGTTAAATAGCAGATGTTCACTATCTATTAAACTGAAATGCTGAGAGATAAACAGGCTTTGAATAATTGTTTTATCAGATTTCTGGGCACTGCCATGTTTCACCCCAACTTTGTTTTTTACCATATATCCTTTATAATGTTTTCTAAACAAATAATTACTCAAACTGGTGTTTAAATGCATGTAATCATAAATATGTATGATTTAG
>JAQQZZ010005802.1:0-11799 GCA_030265115.1 Mopalia vespertina
TGTCAGACGTGTGGGCTGTCAGGAGACTGTCAAACTATTGGACTGTCAGACGTGTGGGCTGTCAGGAGACTGTCAAATTATTCGACTGCCAGATGTGTGGGCTGTCAGGAGACTGTCAAACTACATGTAAATGGACTGTCAGACTTGTGGGGTTTCAGACTTGTGGTCTGTCAAACTTGTGGGCTGTCCGACTTGCAGACGCCTCCATTTTTGTTGTTGTTGCTGTTGTAAATACATGCAGGTTTAATTTTTATAAACTCTTGCAAACATGTATAAGAGCCAATTTTTAATAATGTTTTTAATCAATTCAGTGCATAACCTGAAACACATTTATCTTTCCATCATATATATGGTTTAATTAAACTTTTGCAGAATTCATTCTGTTCTTTCTTAATGTTGTTGTTGTTGTAAATTATATATGCTGGTTTAATCTTTTTAACTAGAAAGGTCAACAGTACCCGATCCCCGTATTCATGGCATCTAACCCTGCTTAATTAATCATTGAAGTACATGGATTACATGTGTCTGTCCTGTTGGTTATTCACGGGTTCATCATGCAGGCCAAGGCTATAGTATTATAAACGACTCGTAGTTAACACGCATATAAACAATCACGAGTAAACATTACCCCCTGCACAGAATACAATACACCGACCAACAAGGATTTCCGGAATTTTTACCAACAGACTCTACGTGTTGTTTTATGGCCAGCTGGTCTGTCTAGTGTCATTGAACTGGCACCGTTTCGTTTCCATGGCGATGTATAGAAATGTTGTTAGTACAATTTGTGGATTTTACGATAAGTGTGGCTAGAGCAGTCTATTGTTATTAACGGATATAGACAGAATTCTGCCTTATTGTATATATACTTCAATATTGCTTCATATGTTATTCTGGCAGGCAACCCATTTTGATTTGATTAATTTACATATATTCTCATCATCAGGCAAAGGGTACATGTAAGGCCTATATTTTATCATTTTATTTATTTAATTGAAGTTTGACCAATAAAATTCCACTAACAAATCATTCCCCAGTGTTATTGTTGGAGGAAAATGGTGTTGCCTAGGATACATACCCACTTTACTGTCTGGGGGAATCGACCCCTCAACCCCAATATTGTGTAGCATTGCTTTTTTAATGTTTAAATAATTTAAAATTCTTTGTTTGAGAAAACCACTTTCATGAAAAGAATTGCGCATGGACAATTTTGTGATTAAGTCCATTGATATTCATGTTTTAATTTATAAAGTGAGAATGTGTTTGTGATGTCTTTGTATTACGTCCTGTGATTGTCCTGTATTTGTCCTGTCTTGTCTTTCTTTGTTGCCAGTGGCGTCATGGTGGTCTCCTTCACCCATTGGGCTGGCATGCTTGATACTCTTAAACAGTGGTCGAAATGTTGCCTGTCTATCTGTCATTGAAAAGTGGATTTTCACAAGTGAAAGGTAGAAATAAAATTTGCATGTTGCCGGTGACATGTTATTTTAAATACAAAATTAATGGGTTTTTTTAAAATTCTGTGTTGCATGTACTTACCTGTCTGATTGACCGTAATAGGTAACATGCTCTCATGCAGTACAAACATACTTTTTGGACGATTGTCGGTGAGTGGGTAGGTGCATGACCTATCATATAAATATTTTTGACTTCCAATCGTCAAATATAAAACACTACTTTGTATTATAGGCTATCTATCAAATCATTGTCCCATTTTTCAAAGATAGGCTTCTACATGGCTTACTTGGAACAATACAGGAATTCATTTGGCTTCTCTGATGATTGCAATGAAGCCAAATAATGCAAAATCCTCATAAAGTTCTGCGAATATATCAAACTGTGTTACTTTTACCTGAGAGGTTTCATTTATTCATTGATTCAAGGATTTATTATTTTCAAAGTTGAAGAACAGGCTGTTGGAGCTTCCAGTAGTCCTGGTTCTCTCAAAGTCTCCTGACGATGTATTGTGATTGTCCTGTGTTGTTTAAAATAAATTCTGTGACAGCATCCTCCCCCCGCCCCCCCCCCCCCCCCCCCTGTCATTTACATCATGCATTCCAACAATAACAATAACTTCTTCTGTAGTTAAGATTAGCAGGCTTGAGCCAAATCCAGGTGTTTGTTCTATTGGTTTTGGAGCCACCAGACTAAATCTTATTTATTGATTCAATGGTTACGATCCTTTTATTATCCTTTTATTATCAAAGTTACCGGAAGTCAGAACATATATTCCAGGTAATCTTTCAACTGTTTACAGAAAGTTTGCCAAGAGTTTCTGATCTGGAATTTATACAAGGTGTTTAGATGTAAATGTTGATAGTTTTTGTAGATATCAATGTAGTATGGGGGTTGTCAGAGATAATTGTGTTCTGGTGTTTCGAAAGAGGCAACACAAGGGTGGTGGGTGATAGCTTTCAGTGTGTTGGTGCTCTCTATAAGATGGACAACGCATTGATCATTTGATAAAATTTTCTGTGCACTAGCGCTCACTATTAAACGGGCAATGCCGGGATGGTTGGTAATAGCTTTTTGTGCACTAGTGCTCTCTATCAGATGGGCAATGCAGGTATGGTTGGTGAAGCTTTCTCTTTTACACTGGTGCTCTATATAAAAGGGGCAATGCAGGGATGCTTGTTGAAGCAATCTGTGCATTGGTGCTCTCTATCAAATGGGCAACACAGGGATGGCTGGTGAAGCTTTCTGCGCACTGATGTTCTCTATAAAAGAGGGGCAATGCAGGGATGGTTAGTGATAGCCTTTTTTAAATTGGTGCTCTCTACTAGACAAGCAACACAGTAATGGCTGGTGAAGCTTTCTGTGCACTGATGTTCTCTATAAAAAAGGGGCAATGCAGAGATGGTTAGTGATAGTCTTTTTTAAATTGGTACTCTCTACTAGACGAGCAACACAGTAATGGCTGGTGAAGCTTTCTGTGCACTGATGCCCTGAATAAAAGGGGCAACATAAATGTAGGGATGGTTGGTGGTAACTATGGTGATAGTGGTTTCCTCCAACCCTTGGGCTAGCACACCTTCATAGGGGTTAAATAACCTAAACCAGGACACAAATCCTAATTGGACAGTCTATCTGGCAATTAAACACCAGTTTGTTTTCAGCATGGCAATTTCGTCTATACTCAGCACTAAAGATGAACTTTTCAACATTATCAGAACGCTTCACATTTTATATTTGTGCTAGTGTCAACTATCGTTTGAATAAACTGCCATCATTTAATTGAAATACCCTTAAGCATGGCATAAATCCAAGGGCTTAGGCACAGGGGTGTCCACCCGTCCAAATAGACACCCTGAAGTGAACAATTGCCTTATTTGGACACCCTGTTTTGAGAAACTTTAACATGCAGGGAATAGGGAAACACCCAGTTACTTAAAAAATGAAGCAAAATGACCATTTTGGACACCATACTTTTGATTTCTGGCTGAGCCCCTGCATAAATCACTAATCAATTAATCAACCAATTCGACAGACAATCATATTCAATAATCTTCTTTAAATATTGATAAAGATTGACACAAACATGACTTCATTTCTGCATTCCGGAAGTTATAACACAAAAACATGTTGCAGCCTGTTTAGAACGAAACAATGGCTGAGTACTATGATTTAAAGCATCCATGAAACATAATCTGTAAACCTTGGCATTTATTAGTATAAAACTAAACTTTTATAGAACTATATGTTCAAATTGTGCATCAAGGAGCAGGCATAATTAAATTATGTGACTCTATTTAATGGAATTATTTTACATCTGCTCATGCCCTGGTCTGCAATTTTATTTTAAATACTGACTTTTCTGCTCAAGTTTTATTGGTTTTGTTCTGTATTTCTTGGAATAAGGTGTTTGTTAAATACTTACAGGCGCCATACGATGAATTTAAAGCACAGATCAGTATTTTGTTATATATTAACTTATTTAAAGCTGCACAAATTTGTGACACATGGCTCTTCCTGCTCTTATAATTTGGTAAGACCTTCATGTAAGATGTCATCATTTTTCTTATAACTTTTAGTTTAGGATGGACTTTTCTCCCTAAGCAAAAACATAACCATGTTTCAGTTTCACTTATTCATTTTTTTAAAAATGCCGGAAGATTTATTTAAACTTTTTATCATATTAAAATACTTCTACACATGTTATGGGGCTTTTTAAAAAAATGAAATCCATTCCACATACATGTACACTTCTCAATTTGTTTTCATATTTATATTTCAAGAAAAAAAAATTTCTGTCAAACTTTCTTTGTTTTAATATCAGTTTCTGTCAATATAAAAGTAGTTATGAAAATTCTGTTGGCTTCCTGTAAATAATTGCAACAATCATCCTCTCCTGACAAAACAAATAAAGTTAGGTGAAGATTGTGACACATGGCTTGTCTCTTTTAATTTTATAAATCTTTTACATTCTTTCTTAAAAATAAAACTTGCTAAATCGCTTTTTTCATGAGTGGTGGGTTAGGAGGGAGCTTCCTGTTGCCCTGGTGGTGTCCACCCTAAGGTATTTGAGTGAGTCACACAATGTGGCTCAGGCAATCGTGGGGGTGGTTTTTACATGGTTTCCTCCTTGTTTTCCACTGTAATTAGGCAAGGAGCAGGGTGAAGTGGACAATCCGTCATCATATAAGTGAAATACCCTTGAGTACGACATTAAACACCAATCAAACAAACAAAACTAAACCTTTTGTTGTGGTACTTTGAGAGCTAAGGGGCAACATGAAGCTCATCTGTTTGTGATTTCTTTGTATTTTGTCCTGTGATTCGTTCTCTCCGTTGCTCTGGCAATCGCAGGGGTGTATACGAGGTTTCCTCTCGGATCTGTTCACTCTAAGAGAAAGTTAGTTTTCCAGCAGAGCATTTGTATATAAGCTTATGACACTTCACATTATACTCGTGTTATTGATCACTCTTTGGAAATACACCACCGTCATGTAAGTGAAATACCCTTATGAAACCATTGTATTAAACACCAATCAAGCAACAGAGCATGACATAATGTTTTAGGGATATTTTACTCTTGTAGTTACTTACACCACTAAATTAAAACAGTCCCCTAAGGACAACTTTTAACATTACCCTAAATCACCTCAAATTTCTTTCATGACTAATCCCAACTTCTTTGCTTGTTGTGACATCATTACAGCAAGTAATCAAACAAATTTATGTTTTCTGAGTCTGAAAAATTCATCTTCTGCCTCTCAGACACAATTTCTAAGTCTGTTAAATGCCTTCCAAAATTGTTTATGTACGAATTTGAGGTGATTTAGGGTACTGTGGTCCATAATTAATAATACATGTTGATACAAAATTATAGATCATGTTTATATCTTTAATAAATACTATGTCAATAGGCAAATAAATATGGTAACTGAATTTATTAGGTATTGCATGGCTGTAGATTCACTTGAATAAAAGAGCAACTAAGCGCAGTTCACAACACATCGATCACACAAAGTGAAAAACGTGAGTCTTAAGTAGTCGTCTGACAATCCATGATCAATCAGAGAGATCTACTTCATTAAGGAATCACGCTTTTCTGTTCAACAGTTGAAAAAAGGGCACAAAAACTCTAACCATTTGCAGCAAACACGATACACTAATCTATTACAAAACATCTGACGTTATTTCAAGGAATCACAAAAAATCTCCGTTTAAATGCAAAGTTGTCTCCCTTAGGTTGAGAAAATAAATTCAGCGAATTAAATGAGACTGACATTAAATTACACTAAACATCAAAGCTCTTACAGGGTTCTTTAAAAATGGCTCTTTCTTATTCCTCAATTGAATTAGATTGTTTTGCATTGACTTCTAAATCATTGCAGGCAGTTCTTTATTTTAGGGATGATTGATTCTTTTCAATGAGTGCAGTGCTTGAATTCTTTATGTAATTGGACGGTGGCGTGACTTGGTGGTTAGCTTGTCTGCCTGATAATCCTACTTCGATGTACCTCTCTGAGGTTCGAGTCAGTCTGTCGCCCCATCTGGTACATGTATATGAGTGAGTCACACTGTGTGGCCCCAACAATCGCAGCAGAAAAATGCAGAATAAGTTATACATGTATTCAACTGAGGCATAACATTTTATGGCAGATTCACTTAAGTGGCATCATCGTCCTAAAAATCGTCAAATACGAGGTTTCCTCTCGGTTTTCCACCGTATTTAAGTAAGGACCAGTGTGGACAATGTTAAATTGCTATCAAACAAACTTAATTATTACATGTGATGTATGTAAGTCCAATAGAACTTCAACTACTGGTTTAAGGGCCAATTTAAACAAACAATTAATTTTTTTTTATTCCAGATCGTAACTTTGTCATCGCCAATGCACAAGTGGAAACGGGGCCAATCATTTTCTGCAACGATGGTTTCTGTGAGCTTACTGGATACTCACGGGCAGAGGTCATGCAGAAGTGCTGTGTTTGTGACTTCCTCCATGGACCTCTGACAAGCTCATTGGCAATTCTCCAGATTAAGGACGCTTTACTCGGATCGGAAGAAAAACAAGTCGAGATCCTGTATTACAAAAGAGACGGTAAGCAGAACTTTAAAATCCTAGTGATAGGCCTGCCTGTCTTTTCAGATTAGCATTGTCGAAGTTGCTCTGTACACTAGCCATGGTGATTTTAAAGTGTTCATTGCTTTGGGGCCCCTGCACATTTCTTTATCCTGCTTACTGTCCAATCCCTCAAATGAAGGGGGCCCATGGCCGTGGCTTTATAGTGGATAGTATGTGCAGTTACTAATCCTACTTTGTATACTGTTCACACGATCAAATCCATTTCTTGACCACGGGCATATGAGTGAGCCAATTGCATGGTGGTTTTTATGAGGTTTTGTCATGGGTTTCCTCCGTTATTAAGCAAATAGCAGTGTGAAATGAATAATCTGTCATCATATAAGTGAGATACCCTTTAGTATGATGTTAAACCCCAATCAAACAAACCCACAAACCTCAGACTAAGGGCAGTAAACATGTATGATTTAAGCATATCAATACTGTTTTTACTATGTAGGAATGTTAATTTTCCAGCAGAGCAAGACCCTTAATAGTTTATGGTTGTACTTGTCTAACTTTTTTTACTGAGTGACTTCACCTTTGACATATAAGTGAAACTCCCTTAAGCACACTGTTTATAAACACCATTGAATCAATTTGTCTATTGATCTTGCTGACAAGCATAGGTAAAGCATAACTCCAATAATTTTACGTTTTTTGCAAGTAGATATTTCAGTATCTAGGTCAAGGTCATTGTGGCTTTTAGAGAATTCACTTAAAGAGTTCAAATAGAAATAATATGTCAAAGTTTTTGTCAATTATTCCACATTGTTCGAATGTGTAGGTTGGATGGCTAGAACTATGTTATGAAGATACTTGAAAACATTTTTCAGTCGAAGGGCCAACAAAATAATTCACAATCTTCATTAGTAGTATGTGCCCGCGGCCGTGGCTTAGTGGTAGCATGTGCACTTACTTATCCAACTTCGATTTACCGTTCACGGGATCAAGTCTGTGGACCGTCCGGTATACGAGTGAGTCACATGATGTGGCTTCGGTAATCGCAGGGGTGGTTTTTACAAGATTTCCTCTCGCTTTCTACTGTAATTAGGCAAAGAGCAGTGTGAAGCGGACACTCCGTCGTCATATAAGTGAAGTACCCTTGAGTACATGGTTAAAACCCAATCAAACAAACAAACAAACAAACATTAATAGTATGTGTAATTTATTGCTCCAGCATCTAAACATTTAGATGTTTTTAATGGGATGTGGGTGGTTAGGGGGGGGGGGATTCTTTAAAGCTTGGGGGTAATAGGAAACCAATTTGTTTAGGAGGTCTTTATATTTTGTCCTGTTATTATCTTGTCTTTGTTGCCTGTAGTGTTGAGGGTGCTCTCTTTCTTCCGTTAGGCAGGCGAGCTGTCATTTGAGTGGAATATAATATCAAGCATGGCTTTACACCTCAATCAGACAAACAAATTTAAAGAGATCCCCTTGCATAAAAAAATCACATAGGATCCTGTAAGATTTTGGAAATCCTAAGAAAATAAGGATAATTGTAAAATCCTACTGGATTTTTTTACAAGGGATAATTGTTAATTTTAGTTAAAGTGAGATCAAACTTTAAAATTCACTCTATAACTACACAGTTCTTCACTTCTTTCCATATATGTAACTATTTATTGATTGATTGATTATTTAAGTCCAATTCAGTCCATGTTAAATGTCACTCCCGGAAATTCCTTCAGACCGTAGAATGAATGCTTTTCATAGGCTCTCTTTAGCTGTGATGTGACACTGGAATTATCAATAATATATTGATTAGGAATACAGGGCGTTTGTAAGTCTGCTAAGGCATGGCCGTGAGCATTTTGTTTATCTCTAAATCTCAGGTGACGTAATTGAAGGAGGATATTTTAATTATCTGTTTTTTCTATCTCAAAATTACAAAGATTGTGTCAGTCCTAGCTGCCTTCATTAAACAACTGCTTTGTTTAGCTTTTGCATTTGCTGTTGGGTACAATTTGATAAAATAAATATCAGAAATATGACCCATTGTGATGAAGTTACAAGTACTCATGACCTTGGCCTGACCTCTATTTGAGCTGATATTTTTATTGACTTTCATGAACACTGAACATCATGTACATGTATATCCGTTTTAGATTTGCTGACTACAACTTATTTAGACAAATTCAATTGATGGGGCGAATGGTTGATTGATTGGTGTTTTATGTCGGGCTCGAGGGTATTTCACTTATATGACAGCGATGTATTCCAACAATAATTGACAACCGCACAACCATCAAATGTGAGAAAGTTAGTCTTCCTTCAGTGCAAGAAAAGATAGCATTGGTACTCTCAGAAGAAACTGCACTTTGCCAGAGTGCTTGAGAGTGGCTGGAGGCAGCTTACATGTACCTGTCCCCCGAGTATTGTTCTACAGAGCCAAGTTGATTTTGATAACTATTACAAGGCAAGTTCTCGTCACCATGTCCATTAAGACTGTAAACTCCAGCAAAGTTTGCTCACAAAGCTATGGGGCAACTGGAGGTTGATTTGTTTGTTTGTTTGACTCTTGGGATGGTACCACCATCATTTAAGGGAATTGCTGTTCCATTCACCGGTTATATTAGTGTTCCAGTCTGTCTGTTAGTCGAACTTTCGGTATATGAGGCACACAGTGTGGCTCTGACAATCGCGTGAGGGGTACAAGCTTTCCACTGTTTTAAAGCGAGGAACAGTGTGAAATGGACATTGTCCTCTTATTAGTGAAATATCCTTGAGTACGACGTTAACCCCAATCAAACAAACAAGATTGAGTGAATTGACCCAGACTTGTATAAACAACAAACTTCTCAAAACTGAATCCACATCTCTGGAATCTGTTTATAGCTTCCAAGAATTTCTTGTAATCCCAAAAAATGTTCCAAGTTGATAAATAGATTAGGATGTATTTGAGACGTACACTGCATTCAGACCTATCATTTTTGTCGAGTTTAATCCCAAAACCCCGTCTTATCCTCATTTGTAAGTTTTTTTCCACTCAGAAATCTGGCTTGATATCAACTTGTCTGTCTCAAGTGGTATGGATTTGCAGCAATATTGGCACAGAGATATGAATATACTCTCCATCAAATCAATATGTTTCAAATCTAGTGTATGAATTTCTCACATTGGGTAGACATACCGTTTTTCAATAATAACTTTTTTTGTGCAGTTTGGGGGAATTACATTAGCCTAAAGTTCTGACATAAGAATAATATCTTCTTTTTTTGTTGGGACTGTTTTTTTTGTTCAAGGAAATATGGTGTCTGATATAAATTGTTTCCTTTGATCTACTTTTTTCTTCCTAATTTTGCACAGGGATGTTGTAACTGTAATTGTTTTGCCCATTCATTAATAGATTTCAGTTCAGACTTTGGCCATATGATATAAATTGTTATATTTTTTCCTTTTCTATTTTGTGACCCTCGGGCTAACGGTAGTAGGTTTTATACTCCTTTGACTTCATTTTGCCATGAAGGAACATTACCCTTATAAAAAGTACCATGGTGTAGGCCAAAATACCATGGTACATGTATACTATGGTATACCGCAGTACATGGTAAATCCGTGGTACACCATGGTACTTTTTTTATAAGGGTACTCTTACAACAGAGCAAAAGAGTTCGCATTTCATAGTTGGGATAGTCGGACGAGCTTCTAAAGCCAATAAGGTTCCGGGAAAAGTATAGGTGCCCATAGTATTACATGTATGTGCCCAAATTAATGTCAGTCAATATATTACTTTTTCCTTAATATCTGTATTAAAAATGAAGCTGAAAGGTGGAACAGAACCCTGATTATTGTCTGATGAATTTGGGAGAGGAACCGAAATAGAAGTACACTAGCAACTCCCCTGATAGTGTATCTATGTACAATTGGAGTCTTTTCCCATCATTTGATAGAAACTTCTGTGCAAGAGTACAGACACCAATCTATCAATGAGTCAATCTTTTGTGGGCATCTCATAAGAGGTGAAGGTCGTTTGGAGAAAGCTTCCTGTTGACCTGGTTTTTCTAAGATTTAAAGGGCAACACAAAGCTGATATAAACTTAACCCAGTGTGCTGGCGCACCATTATATGAGTGAAATATCCTTAAGTAGGGTGTAAAACCCCAATCAATCAATCGATCAGCCTTAACCCAGTGTGCTGGTCCACCTTTATATGAGTGAAATATCCTTAAGTAGGGTGTAAAACCTCAATCAATCAATCAGCCTTAACCCAGTGTGCTGGTATGCAATTAGATAGCGCCTTTTGACCCTCTTCCATCTTGTATAACTTCGATGTACTGTTCACAGGATCGAGTCCGCCTGTCGACCCTCAGGTATATGAGTGAGTCACAAGATGTAGCTCCGGCAATCACGGGGGTGGTTTTTACGAGGTTTCATCACGGTTTTCCACCGTAATAAGGCAAGGAACAGTTGAAGTGGACAATCCGTCGTCATATAAGTGAAATACCCTTGAGTACGACGTTAAACCTGAATCAAACAAACAAACAATCCATCTTGTATAATACATGTATTATTTGGTTTGAAGGGCAGTTTGTTTGAAGAGTAAAGCAATGCTGTCTTTACTTTGCACTAGAGGACAATGAACTTTCCAACATTATGGAAATGCTTCACATTTTGGTTGTTAAGCACAGCATAAAACACCAATCAATTAATCAATCAATGTAGTTTGTTGATGGCTTGTGAGGCCGGTGTCCTTCAACTATTGGGCTGGCACACCATTTTGTTAAGAAGGCGATTGGGAGGTAGCTTCCTGGTTCTCTCTGATCTGTTGATTCATATTTATTTTTTGCATCTTGTAATTGTATTTTTTTGTCCTGCTGTCATACTAGTGAAAGAACAGCTCTAATAAACCCAAATCAAACAAACCGACAGATCCATTTTCTTCATAAATTGCTGGGTTAATGGTCATGGTTCAGGAAATCTGTTCACCTTTGACCTTTGATTTACTGTCTGCCATCTTGGCTTGAGATTGTGTCTGATGATAGTCTTGGATTATTATGGAAATTTCTGAAGTGTTTTGCCACTGGCCCAGTAGAAAATATTCTGTCTAATGAGGAAATGAAGAAAAGGGGAAGGGCAAGACATTATTGATCCTTTATTATTGGACACATTTTGAACCAATCAAAATTCAGTTTTGTACAGGATGTTATCCTGATCAGGCATAACTACCAATTTTGTTCTTGGTTTCATTTAAGTTTATTGTCCAGCACTACTAAAGTAGTGGGGGGGGG
>JAQQZZ010005813.1:0-11799 GCA_030265115.1 Mopalia vespertina
TAGTAGTTAAAACCATTCTCTCCAAAGTAATGACGGATCATAAGAGTCTGAGGTCAACGCTGTGTGTAGTAGTTAAACCATTGACACCATTGACAACGGGCTAGTTTATAATTACTGGAAGTAGAATAAGATCTGAATGAGTGATACGGGAAGATAAAGATCCAATTTGTTTGTTGTTTATGTCCCAATAACAGAATTCGGATTGAATCGATACACCTTCATTACTTTTTATCTGTTGAATCTGGAATCATTTGCCCATTTTTTTTCGGGGAAACACTGAAACAGCAACAACAAAAATGTATCCATGATACAATCGAGTGTTCTACAAGGCCTATCCAGTATGTGGTGATCAAGTTTTATACAAATGACTCGAGTTTGATTAAAACCAGACTTAATACATAATGATATAACAATTAACACCATTAATCTGGATGTTGTATCCATGTACCAATTGATGTGACTTACAAAAAATGTAAAGGGAAGTGAACGTTCTGAACAGCGACCAGTTTAATGGCTTGTTTATTATATGCTTTGTCCTTTTGGTATTTGATCACAATGGCTTGTAATAAAATTTAGGAGATTACTTCGCTCAGTTGAATTGCTTTGGTCTTGTGGTGACTGGTCACTCGTATTCCTTTGCCCCATCTTTAAGATTTGAATAACTACAAATAAGCCTACTACTTAGTTCATACTCAATACCAAGATGGAGGCATAGTGTTTAGCCCACTTTACGTCAAATTTAGTAACATTTCATTTAAAGAGAAAAATCAGTAAAGTAATTGTTATGGGCGTTCATGAAGTCCACGTGCTCAATTGTTTTTAAAAAGGGATGTTAAAAGATCAGACAATAAGATAAAAGCAAAGGAATAGCTGAGGGCTGACTTTGATGCAATCTACTCGATCGCTACACCTGATACATACAGATTAATCCATCTACTTTATGTTTGCTTTCTTTGGATTCACATTATTGTAGAAGCGGTGTGATATAATTTATGAAGTACCTTTGAAGATAAATTTGTGTTCAGCTTTGTGCTGTACAGGTAGTTACAACATGTGCTTGCAACAACCACTAATAATGTGTGGGGTTTTTTGTTGGACTAACGAATTACCTGGCCATGTGAGTGATAATGAACACAGTCAAGGGTCAAGTGGAGTAGCAATTAGGTCAACTTTGGTTAGAACTAAAAGCAGTACAATGTTGTTGCTGTTGGAGGTAACGTATTTCAGAAAAGAAAATATCACTGTAGACTTAGCTGTTTACACCGTGACATATCTTTCTCGCGTTGTTGTTGATACCAGACAAAGATTATCACATATTAATTTATAATAAGTTAATTATCCGGCTTTTTAAAACTCATCATCACACAAAAAGTTGTTGAATTTGATGCCAAAACGTACGGGTTTGTATTTTAAACAACATAAACGTAGAAAAAACAAAAAAGTGGAAGAGTTATTTTTCTTTTGCTCGATGAATCAGTGTTTTGTATTGGCACCTTTACGCTGTAACAACCCGGTGGAGCATGTTCTGGAATAAAGATTGTGCTTCCGGGCAGTCGATGGCCAAGGGTTTCACATGTCAGCCTTGCTTTTGCGTTATAAAGTCCATAGGGTTTGAGCTAGCTGGATTAAAAGGTGTCCCTTAAGCCATGTTTTGTTACATGAAGATAAAACAGGTTTAGGATCGATAGACACCTCGTGCTCATCTCCCTTACTAATTGAACTGTTCCAACTGAGTGGGCACAGAACGCTCCACGGAACGCCCTAGGGGGGTGTTTCTGATGACCTGAAATGATGCAGATCTCGATTCTCATCAACCAAGACTCTTACAACAAACCCCCAGCACTGACAACAAATACATTACCCGGTGTGTACGTGTGCGGGCTGTGAGCTTACTGCTGAGGACAATTACCTGGCTGCTGTTTATAAAACCTTGTTATGCTCAACCTGAGACATATCGTTTTTAACTCGACTCAATAAACCGGCGTTTGCATATATTTTTCTTTTTCTTTTTTAACCTATTCGGCATATACATATATCTACGAAAAGTCAGTGTGTCATTCGTTAGTTTTAATGTGCGTATACATTAAACAAATTTGCATCAACCATTAACCTACTTACAAACCTTGTCCTTAACTCCATCCTGTTTTATATTTCGTTACTCCATAGAGTTAATAATTTATATGTCATCACTAGTCGCCCATAATCCAAAGGGTTATTTATATACAGCTATACATCAAATAAGGGGTATTTTATAGTAAATGATAGTATTATTCAAAACATATTTCAGAGATGGTTCCATTGAACCAGAGTACTAGTTAAGAAAGGGGAACGTTAAGAACCGACATTAACAAAGTATATATGTATGTGATATCATAAACTCTGATTGAAATAATTAGCAAGGCCAGATTGTTTTCTGTCCATAGGAAGACTATAACATACTGCACCATTGGGAAATTCGCATAAGGCCTACAGCTATTCCAAAACCTAAGGTCTTGTGTAGATTAAACGGACACAAGCCCCGCACATTCTCCTGGGATATTGCATGAGGGCAACCCTTAATCAGTTAGCCTCAGGAACACAAATATATTAGTAAAATATGCCACAGTGGAATTGCTCTTCTGGCCTCTGGTCTTTGAATAATCAGCAACCCTTGTTAACTCAAATGACCAAACTGGTCGACAACGACAATCCATGTCCTCGCCAATGATACAGACCAATGTAAACACAGATGAGCTCCAATTCATTTTGTTTCAGTATCGTGCTAAAACGAAACACATCCAAAAAGTCATTGTTTAGGCTCTATATACAGAGGAAAGGGCTGGATTATACATTACATTTTTTATTTATGTTTTATTTTGTCTGAGGCTCTCTATCAGCTGTTTTGCTTACAGACATATTTTGTTCTAAACAGTGTGTGTGTGTATTTTCAGCTCTAGATGTATATAGTGTTATTTAACGTGACTGACTTTACGCATATTAACTTGCGTCTCTTTTTCCATAGGCTGCGATAGGCTGCGTTACACTCTCTCGTCACCCTGAAAGACGTAGAGTTCGTGTCCAACCTCTATTTTATTTTGAAAAGTAGTCCACTTTAGTAAACCTCAACAATTTCTATACTGAGTGCGGGTTCTGTTCTAGTGTAGTGAGAGATATGCAGGGTCCATTCTAAAATATAATAGATTCTACTTCCTAGGTCAAGACATTGACTCTAAGATACTCCCGAGCCATCTTGGTTTTGCACTTCTTTTATTTGCTGTTCTGTGGCAAACGTTGCCCCAAACATTGGCGGAAATTAAAGCGCGATTGTACGAGAGTTAGTATCGTCCACTATAGAAATATAGTCGTGGCGTCTTGTTATATTTAGACCAGTATGATAAACTAAGCATTACGAAGACTTTTTCGTCAGAAAAAAATCGTTGTATTGCCAACATTTAACAATAAATAAGCTACCAGCATCTGAGGTTTAAGTCAGCGTTCAACCGGAATTGTTCATTTACAAATCCCATATATCGTTATTTATTGTGGTTATATATAAATATTTAAAAAAGCAACATGAAAAACAGAACAGTGCCGATTAGGTTAATCAATCATATTAAATCTATAGTTGATGTAATTATTTTCGACTCGTATTTCTCTTCAGAGCTAACAATTAACTTATGTTACTGATTAAGACTCCAGAAAGTTGTTCTGTTTACCAACTCCTTGTTCTACGACTGCCTCTAAATTATATTGACACTGGTCCAATACGAGATTTTATTGACCATCTGCTCAATAATTGCCTAGTGCATAGATATCTCTATGGCCTTTATTTCAGATTGAAAGGCTGGTATTTCCAAACTGTCAATAGCACAACTGATACGATAACTACTTTTAATGCCTTTTCGGAAATACAGTATGTTATACTGTACAGCACTTGTATGAACACATGAATTAAGTCATAAGCATATCTGATCATATATATAATGTACACAATCGAGTTGTGTCAAATACATTTTTAAAGGGTTTTATTTTTCTGTATAAAGCTTATACTACAATATGTGCACATTTAAACACAGTATCTCTTGACAGGGTAGAAACATTTTGTTATCGACACACAAAATAATGAACACAAGACATGACTGTACCGTAGCGGAAATAACAGATTATATTAGACTGTATTTACTTCAGCTCTCCACAATAGGCTAGATATATGTAAGGTAGTAGAACTGGGGCTTTTCTTGAATTTGTTTGTTTTAGGGACGCTGCTCGTGTATGGATTTCGCGGCCCTACGAACTGGGGCACGGCACAGAGGGCTTTTTATATGTCCTCTAAATACATATACAGTAGAAGAATTGTTTGTTTGTTTGATTGGGGTTTAACGCCGTACTTAAGGTTATTTCACTCACATGGCAGCGGGCCAGCCCAATGGGTGTAGGAAACCACCCTCGACACCACTGGCAACAAACGAAGAGAAGACAGGACATATACAAGACAATCACAGGACGGATAATACAAAAACATCACAAACAGATCGGCTTCATGGCGCTCTGAAAGTACCAGGGCAACAGGAAGCCTCCTCTCGACCCTTCGCACACTTAAACAGGAGGGTGGTGTGTTTTCAATCCCACGGGTTAGTTAACATGGCGATAATCATTCTTTGTCTATACTAATTGACAGCCCAATCCAATTGTCTGTAGAGTCTTCCTTTGCTCTACATCTGGCGGCTTGATCCTCATGTTACGGATGCTTTGTTAAACTCGGGCTGATGTCAAGCCTTAATTAGGTAGGGTTATTCGAGACACTAATCTATACCGTAAAGCGGTTAGGTCTAAGACATTCTTGGAGCGGGTATCGATGTGACGCGGACTTGCTTCCCCCATCTATCTGCCGACATCGTTTAGTCTTTCTGCCTGAAATGTAGTTATTGGCGGATTTGGCCTTGGTAAGTCCTCCCTTGTTGTCTGGAGCGCCAGGCTGATGGGTTACACGACGAAGCCGTAAGCTCTAGGCCTATTTTCCAATCAGTATCTGGATTTAAGCGCGGCATTTATCTTCCCGGTGAGCTTTACTTTGGGGACCAACTTGTCTTCTTCACCGTAAACATTTGAAATCGCCACATGGTTGACTTTTTTCACATGTGGCTAAAGTACTACATAAAACGGCTCAATTTGTTGTAATTAGTGTTTCTAAAATATAAATTACTGTTTCCATAATATAAATCAACAAAATGTCCGTATTTACTATAAACTGCACGCCTCTGTTGCTTCAACTTCAACTAGCTGTATTTCACTTTTTTTAAGATCTAAAGAATGACCAGGAACAAGAGTGAAACCGTATGTAACTCAGCTTTGTGTCATTGGGTTACAGCACATTTCTTTCATGTACTTTACATATATAATTGATGCTATTGTATCATTTACATTGAGTTAAATTAACCCTAACCTTTGTAGACAAGTCAAATATTGTGTACCCAGTTCTCATTTACTGCACACTGTTGAGCTTAGTGGACAATTTGACCTTGGGGCGTCCCTAAATAATTGGAACGAAGGCTGGATCAACAGAACTAACTACTGTACAATTATCTGAATCTCTCATTGCCTCCTTTGAATCGGCTAAGGCTCATTAAACTATAGTACGGGCTTATAATTTGACGATAGACACAGCGGTCTGTGGGCCCCTATACTCAAATCAAATGAATAAAACAGAAACAGTTAGTAAAACTGTCTGCCTCCCCCCTTCTCTTCTCGTTACTGTTTTGCTTTGCTATGATTTACAAAGAATATTTGTGCTTTTTGGGCGTCAGGTTAATCCCGCATGTGGATTAACTTGACCCAGATCCATTTAATGAAACAAAATGATCACTTAGTTCGATCTATGGCTAGCTTTAAATAGGCCAGAAGAGGTTGTAATAGGTCTGTAAAATTAGAATGAATAAAAAATGAAAGCGATCCTGCTGCAATCCCAGACACTTGGCAGTCAGCCAATGTAAAGATCACTTTAACTACCTAACACACATGGTATAAAATATCATCAACAAAAACGTGTTAGAGAATTTCTATTTACCCGAAATAAGCTGAAATAGACACTGTGATAACCTAACCTCCGAGGCAGTTTACACAATGCATGCTATAAAACCCATCTATACCAGACTACAAATAAATAAACGGGCAAGGCTCCCATGAGATGTGATTTAAATAAAAACACGATTGTAGGCCACGACTTACTCATCCTGGTGCTGAAGAATCAACCTTGCTATCATGCTACAATTATTAGAAAGGAATGGTCAGGATCGGAATTTCTATAACGTACCAGAAATGGTGGAAATGGTGGAAATGAAAGTCTGCGAGGTTGGATTCATTAAATACCAAAAATTAATTCGTAAAACGCCATCATTTTTCTGCGAAATAGAGATATACCTCTAGCTCTGAATAACTGCATAATCCAGGATTGGCTATAGGCCTTCAATTAGATATCAGGCCATATATAATCCAAAAGTAGAGATGTGCTTCAACTCAATGTGACGTCATCTTATCAAGGATTAGCGATAGGTTTTCTGTTAGATATCAGGCCACATTTAACCCAATAGTAGAGATATGCTTCAACTCAATGTGACGTCATTTGTTCAGGATAAGTGATAGGCCTTCTGTTAGATATCAGGCCACATATAATCCAAGAGTAGAGATATGCTTCAACTCAATGTCACGTCATCTCATCCCGGATTAGTGATACATGTAGGTCTACTGTCAGATACCAGGCCATATTTAATCCAAGGATAGAGATAAACTTCTACTCAATGTGACGTCATTTTGTTCAGGATAAGTGATAGGTCTTCTGTCAGATATCAGGCCACATATAATCCAAGAGTAGAGATATGCTTCAACTCAATGTGGCGTCATTTTTTAAGGATTAGCGATAGGCCTTCTGTGAGATATCAGGCCACATATAATCCAAGAGTAGATATATGCTTCTACTCAATGTGACGCCATCTCATCCAGGATTAGTGAAAGTCCTTCTGCTAGATATCAGGCCACATATAATCCAAGACTAGAGATATGCGTCTACGTAATGTGACGTCATCTCATCCAGGATTAGTGAAAGGTCTTCTGCTAGATATCAGGCCACATATAATCCAAGACTAGAGATAGGCTTCTACGTAATGTGACATCATTTTGTCCAGGATTAGCGATAGGCCTTCTACTAGATTTTAGGCCACATTTAATCCAAGAGTAGAGATATGCTTCTACTTAATGTGACGTCATTTTGTCCAGGATTAGTGATAGGTCTTCTCTTAGAAATCAGATCACATATAATCCAAGAGTAGAGATATTTTTCAACTCAGTGTGACGTCATCTTATCAATGATTAGTGGTATGCCTTCTATTAGATATCAGGCCACATTTAATGAAAGAGTAGAGATATCTTTCAACTCAATGTGACGTCATTTTGTCCAGGATAAGTGATAGATCCTCAGCCCAATGAGATGCCAACTACTTCAGGATAAGATACAGATCTTGTAAGTACACGAACTCAGGGTTTGTGATAGGCCTTTAACTGCTGCCGAGTCGTCTAATCCAGGACTGGTTAGAATCCTTTAACTGGCGCTGACGTCATTGCTCTATCTATAAATCAATAATTAAATTTCGCCATTGGTAAACCGACACGAGTTTATGGCTTTGACTTTCCGCGGCTCTATGAAGACGTTTATTGAATTTTCAACAACCAAATAAGATCATATTTCCCATGTAATTTGATGGGTTAGTTGAAATAGCAGCTGGTTGTATGTGGTCTGTGTACATGATGACACACACATATCAGGGAGACAATAGATGTTCAAACAGTACAAAGCTTTGAATAGGAAAGCGCTGTGTGACACTCACAGCCGAACAGAAAACCATCCCATTATTACCCGTCGTAAAACGGCGAATCTCGAGGTGGTCATAAAACTACTTAGGCTTATGTTCCGGGAACCGTCGTAAAACTGGCCCTTTACTGGTTGTGATGGGAACAAAATGGCGTATTCATGACGCAATCTGGCACAAGATTGGCTCACAAAACAATGTTATATTTCCGCTCATATTGCCCAGGAAAATAATCCGGAGTGTTTCATAATGCCAGTTTATGGTTGCAGTTCCAGTAAATTTATACATGGAGACGTTACGCATTATAAATGTTACCATCATAAATTACATGTGCTGATATAAATCTGCGGAAAAGCCTATACCTTTTCTAACATTCATGGTGCAGTGATTTCCGAGCGCATAGATCTCACTGCTACTAGCAAAACAAGTATAAAATGTGCAACTCGATGAAAGTGTTGTTTCTTTTGGTTTACAGTTTCAGTAAGTATCAGAAGCACGTGGATCGACATGAAATAGTCTCCTATTACGTAAGCAGTCAGATTCACGGAGAGTTGCGTGGAGATGAGACCGAGTATAGCTTTCAGTTTCCTCCCCCAAGTGTCAGTGAGTTTCAGTGTATAGTTCTACTCCAAGCAATCGACGCAGGTATTATTGCCATAAGCTGTCAAGTACGTTTGTTCAAATATGATCATATTCTGTAACTCACTTTGAGAAATAAAGTTAATCCAAACACTTAACCTCTTTCTCAACTGTAATAATTGCAACTACATTGTTTATTATTTTTATTGTAGAGAAAGAAAACTTTGCTTGCCTCCACCGGGATTCGAACTTGGGTCTCTGGCTAGAAGGACCAGCGCTTTCACAGACCGGCTACAAAGGCTTACGGCAAAATGTTGTATGATTAGTTTCGTCTAAGCTTATAGGCCTACCATTGTATATTTTCTTCTGGTATATGGTTACACCAAGATGTTGTTCGTGTTGACTTATAGTTCAATTTGTAACTTTTAAAATCCGTATTTAACTTGTAAACGCCAGGACGTACATATCATAGCTAAAATTATATCTCAGTTTATACCTTATTCAACGGTTATTATATTTCGTATTTGTAACACTTATAATTCAAACTAAATTGATATAAAGATTTCTCACAGTAACATAAAGTCATAACAATGTACACAGCATGAATGCTTTTAATTTACATCCGTTATCCATACAAATTTATACCATCTGTGGCCATCATAAAAACGTTATTCCGATGCATTATTCATCGACATAAAATGCATTATATCCTAGAATTATTTGATGGAATCCTAGCCCGTTAACAGGTAAACAATTAAATGATACAGCAACCATGCTAAATGTATTTTTAGCAGACCTATATTTGCAGATAGAACAGGTAAACATCTATGTCAACTTTTCGGATAATGACCGAGATAAGATTGTACCACGAATATATAATTAACCATTTTGTTACCATAAAGTATCATTTAGCTTTTCAACGCAGACTCGACTTTGGGATAAACCCGTGCCATCAATGTCTTACCAGGAAGTCACGAGGCAGAGCTCTACTTTAAGTCACAGTTTCGGAAAAATCCAGCTGCTTGAACATTTTAAAATGTGTAATGCGGGTCAACATAAAATGGAAAAATATTTTGATTTAAGAATCAATAAATTTGTAAGTATATTTAAAACAGGAATTACATGTATCTAAAGCTGAATAACATCACAGTATAGTCCCGGTGTATTTATGCAGCTGTAATTTGCCTGGTGACAACCTCACAATTTTCGGTAATTTACAGAATATCACTACATTCAAAATGGCCCTGGTGTATGACCATGGAAGTCATGGATGTAAGACGGCGACGGGTTTAATCGAATGGTTATTTATATCAAAACGAAATAGTCACGTGACCCTTCAATGGGAGTTTAAAATTGTCTTATTCAAGTATAAATGTTCCCTGTACTGAACGCCACTTGTACCTACGCTATAATGTGTCCGGTTTGCTTCAGATTCGGACTAAAATGTGTCTGGTAAACTTCCCATTTTGGTCCCAAAGTCTTTATTTAGAATATTCTTATTCATATTTACATTTACATGTAAAATGTAAATTGTTACATATTTACATATTGAAAGATATCTATTAAACACATTTACCTAGGCCATATATCTTGGTTCTTCTAATCAAATTCGCAAATATATAGATATAACTTTTTGTAAAAAAAAAATGTTCAATGTAAGTAAGAAATCAGCCCTTATACAGTTCGCCAGTAGATCACTTCATATAACTACACTGATTAGCTCATGATCGATTTACTTATATTGATCTCCCGGACGCCTTATCGTCTTATAATGTAAGTGGTCTCGATTGGTCCGGTAAAGCGACCTTTGAAGATAGCAGCCAGCGAGACGAGATGATCAACGGTATCGATCTGTGTCCAGCGGAGTTAATACCCGCCTTGTCAGTGTGTAGTCCACAGAGCATTCAATCAAATTCCCCTGCTCTACATATACAAACATATTACTACTGCCTCGACAGTTTGATAGCTTTATCTAACTACAACAGTAGAAACATAAGCAGGTTAGTTCGAGGAAACATGATTACCCACAAGTACATAGCAAACAAATGATGTGATATTGTTTTATTTACTCAATAATTCCAAATAAGGAAATATATTGTTATATTTGGACAATACCGTATGACAAATGGGATATTTATACCAGTGACCAATTAATCTGAACACTATAAGGCGACAAATCGTGTGGAATCTACGTTCTCACACTTGTCTAATAATTTGTTTGACTGACTGACATTCTAAAATCCTATAGTATTATGCCATCTAAAATAGAGATCTAATCTTTTTCTCTTTCGTCGACACTGTACAAGACATCCAATCCCGACTGAAGATAAAACCCGAGCACCACCGATTACCCGGTCTATTTTTTAACTCTGATGTAGTGGGTTTATACCATTGGATTAAAACTGTCGCCTTCTTATCTCCATGATAAAGCGAATAGCCGCCTTGGTCATAAAACTAAACCATGTTTTGAAGTTATATTCGGGAAATTACCGCAAATTGTGCAGTCATCATTCGGAAAATTACAACTGTATAAATACACCGGAACTATATATATAATGATGTTGTTCAGCTGCAGATCGATGCAATTTTTTAAAAACAAAGAACAAACAATTTTTCTTATATTCAATTCAAAAGTTGTTCCATTTTATGTTAAACGAGATTAGACATTTTTTCGAAGCTGTATTTTTCCGCAACTGTAGCTACGAATAGAAATCTACCATGAGACTTTCTTGGAAGAACGTTATGGCGCGGGTTTATCTAAAAGTTGGAAAAGCTGGGTAGTACTTGGTGGTTACAAAATGGGTATATACTTCATGTAAACAAAAATGTCTGACATTTCGCGAACTTAAATATGTGTACAGGATTTGATTGACAGGCGACTAGGCTTAAATAGTTTATCAAGCAAATCTCGCATCCATTAACGATCAGCAGGTAACTGCCCCCCCCCCCCCCTGTATATATTGTGTAGATTGTTCATCACAAGATGTTAAAAGTTTTTTTGTTTCTGAAAATCACATTTGCCAACTACAATGGATGGTGTATAACAGGAATCAAACAACCAATACTAAAACGACGCCTGCATATATACACGTTATTATCCTACAGATTCAAATTATAACTTGTATTGCCTAGAGTTCCATTGTGATATATATGATAACTAAGGACAGCGTATACTAACCTTGCCTGAAATAGACCACTACATACGTCTATTACCTTACAAAAGCCTCAGAACATTAATACGTAAGTGTTCATTTCGTGGTGTACTTAATTTACGTCTGACATCGGGCCAGTGTAACCTTAAGCTCCAGTTATATTAGAACTGCCAGGGATTTATAGATGTTTAAGGCGTAATACTGGGGGGGGGGGGGGGGGGGGGGGGGGG
>JAQQZZ010005824.1:0-11799 GCA_030265115.1 Mopalia vespertina
CAGAGTGCAGGAAAACTTAGCAGCACAGGATTTGATGACTCAACTGGTGCTTGTGTTGCTCTTTAATGGATGATAACTAGAGTTACGATCAGGTTATGAAAATGGAAATTAATGTATTGTATTACACAAAAAAATATTTACTTATTTATAGAATATGGTTTTTGGGTGGTCTTCTCCTTTAAGGCTACTTATTGCTATGAAACCACAGAACAGAAATATTTTAAAAGTAATATTGTTTATTGGAAGGGGCACGCTATACCTTAAACAATAAAAACAAATCCGTAGAATATGTAAGAACGAAGTTTTACCAAAACATTCAAAAGATTTTCAAAGGCAATCCATAACCTAAATTCGTTTCAAGCAGATTTGATTTTCGTGGAGCGAGTGCTTTAAGATTGTGAAAGATTGATTGAAGTAATTATCAAGCATTATTGTTTGGTGTACCGGGCACCGTCATTATAAGAATAACACCCCACAACCTACACTTGGTAATTTCTCGGTAAAAATTGATGTTATGTATTGCGGTTATCCAAACAATCAATCAATCAATCAATGAATCTTAAGATGATTTGAAATCCACTTGACGGTCTCAAAACAATCAGTAAGACAATCTTTATCTTTAAATCCACTTTTAACATAAGTTACTCTAGAATCACTTTAAGAAAAAGAATTGAAGGTAAGAAACAATGGAAATATTAGGCTTATATAAAGTATCTTACGTATATAGCATACAATGGATGAGCGTATAAACCTGCCTAATTGTTCATTCCAAGTGAGTTGACTTTCACCAACCGATCTGTGTTGAAAATCTTCAACTTGTTCGAAGCCTACAGGAATAAATCCTTAGATACACAGTACCAAGGCATAAAACAGAGAATTGTTCCGATTATATCCACAGTATCACCATGCCCTCACAGTGACGATTTTATAATTTGACTGGTGGGGTTATGTTGTTTTTCCAGTCGAATTGTGTTATTTTTATGCTATTTAGACATTTCCATATGTTCCCACCAGGATTCGAACTCTGGTTTCTGGCTACCAGGGTCAGCGCTCTAACCATCTGAGCTACAGAGGTTCACGGTAGAACCATCACAAGTTTTTACCCAAGTAAGGTTTGCGAATCTCTACGGGAAGCACTGACACAGAGTCACTTAGATAAATAGTCGACGACCATGCATTTATAGTTTTCGGAAATTTTTAGATTAGGCCTACACCGCCTTGGAGGCCACGAACAGTGTATGTTGTAGTGTGTATGCTTGTGAGCGTCACTTCTCGTTAAAATGTTTCTTTTAGCGCGAACCGGATGTGGGTTACTATTTCAGCAGCCAACTAAAGGGTGGGAGTTTTCCGTGTTGTACCCAGCCCGAAAATAAGATTGTCGTATCAAGCCTCTCTTCATTTCCTACCTTGCCCTCACAGACGCAAACACGTGGGTTGACTGTAGTCCAGCGACGCTTCTTTGCTCCACGCTATTCAGATTGGAGTTTTCATCAGCAAAGTAAACGGCAGTCTAAACACTGGATGACAAGAAGGCTATTAGATAGTCATGATATCATCGCAGACATGGTAATTGGTAGTGGCGCCACCACTGTTTGTAGCCATCAGACGTGATTTGTAAACGGCTTTCTGATAGGCTGTTTGTTTCTGCAACAGTCCAATAAAGTGTTTGCCATGTTTTCCAAGTCAGTTGTGCCAAGGGTGAAACTGTGGAAGTCTGGTGTTATTCATTTTGACCCTTGCCTTGGGAAGATGTGTTGTACCTAGCGTTCCATCTACAATACTGCGGTCACTGCTATGACATTGGGATTAAACCATGTTCATTTAACAGCAAATAAACAAAGAAATATATTTCTAATCTCTCCAATTCAGAAATATTCGGGTAAAATCTCAGATCAAATTCTTTGGATGAGGTATTTTGCTGTTACCCTACGAAATTATATTTCAGTTTTAACTCTCTGCCTCATGAATGTGCGTTTCTTGGCAGTGTTTTTAATTAGCGCATTAATTGAAATATTGTTTTTCCGACAGCGCATCATATATTCTTCCTGTGTTAGTTTTTTTCTAATATTGGAATCCACTACTAGCGCATGAGATGCCATTAAACTCAACATGTAACACCAATCTATCGAATTAACATGGTTTTTTTCTTCGGGTTTCTGTGGCGAAAACCTATTACTCCCTCTCGATCGTTATTACTTCGATTTGTTTTTCAATTGTACAAAAATCCTGATCGTCAGTACATTTAATTTCATCACAGCTTTGTATCAACGTATCTGTTTTCTTATATTTGGAAAAGGAAGCATTTCTATTGGCTAAGTACATATGGCATTCAGATTTATCTTACACAAGTCTGACACATTTACGACAACCAGAAATGTGACTTACCGAACTTGGATAATTGTTTTCTCCAAAGAAGAGATCAGACGGAAACAAGCTGTGACACATTAGACATGTGGATTGGGGCTCGTCGAGGACACTTATGCCCTCACTGTCAAGAATCAACAAGACGTATCGGCTTAACACCAATTATCCCAGTTGGTTAACTCCCTTTGCTGTATTTGATGGATAGAACTTTTATGGAACTATCTTCATTGAGCAATGATCACGGTACCACTGACCCTTCATCGCAAGAATCAATGAATCACGATTCAGAAAGCAACACATTTCAACGATTAAACTACAAATCAATATTCCTTATATACATCAACTTATTGTAGGATTATCTATTACATGAAAAACATCAACTTTATTATGTCAGCCGCTGACAAATATTTTAATGATTTTTATTATATAAACCATCTGATATTGGTGTCCACAGAGAATCCATATAATGTCCATTTACACTAATTGCCTACTTACTGACTATGGCATGATATTTTCTTCTCATGCGTTATGGTGTATAGTCCTACGGATAACACTGTGCTAGAGTTAACATTTTACTGAGTTGATGGAGTCAAACAATGACTTAAATTACAATTTGATGGTGTCTTTGTGGTCTCAACTTGCTAGGCGATGTCCTGCGTTGAAGAAGCGAGACCGGGGGTGCATTGAGCAGTTGGAAGATCCGCCAGCCAATTAGCCTGGTCTGATATAACCAGGCTAATGGGTTTTAACACGCGAACTGTTTGTGTTCACACTGCTAGTGGTATTTTAACAACGACAACCTGTACATGTTATAAGCTTCACTGAAACTCATCTTTCCTATGAATGTTTAGCAAGGCTCAGGAGATACATTGGGAGCCCCGAGCTGATCGTTTATGTACTTATACCCCACAAACACTTATACCATCGATTTATTAAGTCAATACAGGTAATTATATAACTGGAATGATAGACGGTTTTCTTGCTTGGTCATATGCACATGACGTATAAGACAGGTCCTTATTTGAAGTTTTAATTAGGTCATAGTTTCCACTTGACATTTATTAGCACGATTTTTTTTTATCCTGAAAGCTATTTCATTGATTAAATATTCTGACCCCAATAGTCGATTTACTATCAGCAAAGTGGAGAAGCTTACGTTACCCAAACCAATCGTTACCAAAAGAGAGGTTGTAAGTCACGTCATGTGATCTGCAATAAGTCGCGGGATTCCTTCCACTTCCGCGTATGCACTCTGTTTTAATCCGGTTAAAATCCCCTCCAAATGAAAACCGTTGAGGTGTACTGTGTTTATTCAAACATCAATCACTCCTCGCATAGATTGGCACCAATTTGGACGGGTCGATTGAACAGACTTCACATGAACTTGCGTTTTACTATCTGTCAACAAGACTGCGTTGCAGACAATACTACTTGATTGTGAATAGGATATTAAATATTTTCTTCGGGTATAAAATCGCTAGCAGACCTTATTTAATGCATGCGTGTGTATATGTATATATATTTATGGATAATAACTTTATTTAGTAACCTGCAACATTACGGTTTTATTCCTAACTGTTCCTAACCGTTGAGAAGGGTTTTAGGAACAAACTCCAAACGTTGCACGCTAATTAATAAATAAATTGTTATCCATGAAAAGTATACTTTTGACTTTTGACTGTGTTGATAATTAATCTTTAAATGTCCTTTTCTTCGATTTTTGTAATTTCTACATAAAAAATTTGTTTAGGGGTCGATAACGATTCATTTGAGAGATTTCAAATATGTCTCAGTTCAAAGAGGACACTTCGGGCATCACAAGGGTAGCTCTTCAGAAGTATATATTTGATATTTGATGAGATTAATAAACCAGTTTCTTTTGTGTTATAATAACTCCATTCTAAGAAATAAAACACCAAAATCGCGCTGTATGTCTCTCTGTTAAGATTATTTTAATTTGCAATAATTTTGAAAGGTATTATTAGATTTCCTATTAAAATTGACAAATTTGTAATTCTGGAAATCCAAGCTTTGTAAAGTTTTATACATACATGATATTCCGACAGATATTCGGCCTCAAATCATGATCCTCAAAATCAGCCCAGGGGTCAAGCAAGGCCTTACGAAGATTTCAGAATCTGACACAATACCCCATGATAGACAGTATTTGTCCGAATGAAGACAGGTTTGTGCATTTTATTAACTTCGCACATTCGCGTCCTCTCATTTTCGGGTTGCCGCATCTTCGCGTTCTCACATCTTCGCATATTCTCCTTCTGGTATCTTGCGTTATGGTGTCCTTGCTTTTTCGCTCTCTCGCGTCCTTGCTCTCTCGTCCTCCCATATTTGTGTTCTCGCATTTTCCTATCGTCGTATATTCTTGTTCTCGCACCATCCCCTCCTTGCATCTTTTTTGGGGCATTTTTTCTTGCTTTCTCGTATATTATAATATGTCTTGCATGTTGGCGTTTCTGTGTGTTTATATCCTAGCATCACTTCGTCCTCGCATCTCGACGTTCACACATCTTCTAACCGTGTTTTCTACACTCCTCGTCTTCATACCTTTGGATCGTCGTCTTGTACCTTCGCATCATCGCCCTCGTGCGTTCGCGTCTTCGCCTTGCATTTTCACATAAAAATTCAATAAACGGGTTGTTGATACCTTGGCCCCTATCGCCAATAACATTGTTTTAGAGCAACAGCCGTTCTAGTTGTCCAAATAACTATCGCGCTTCGTCAGAGATTGGTTTGATTGTTTGACTCTTCTGTTCGTCAATGCACGCAGTGTTTTCGTTGAGATGAGATGGATTGCAGTTCAGACAGCGTTGCTGTTGGAGACTTGTACCGGAAGTCACAACCCTCATGGAGAACCGGACTCCAAATCGTTTCTGTCATCCCAGATTAAGGAATATTCGGTGGATGATCACTTTCTGACCGACACAATAATTGTTTAGCTTTCAATGCCGAGTTCTACAATCCACAAGAATTTCAATAATTCAATATTTATTAGACATAGCTTATTTATAGTCCGTCCATATGAGATATAACAGTGTACATATTCAACCCGCCGTGTGTTTGGACTTAAGTCACATGCCATTGTGTAATCGACTTAGTTGCACAATTTTGATATACAATTAAAATTATCCTAAATTTGACCTCGATCAATTATTTGATGATCAGTTTAGCAATGCCCTGTGTTGAATTTAACATGTGGAACGCATATGACCTTTCACTCTATCACGAAATCGATCCATTCTCATAAAAAATGACGTTCACCAAACAAGTGTTCCCACATCCATTGTCAATCTTTCGCAATTTCCGACAGAACACAACTGAAGGTCTCGAAATGTCAGCACATCACAGCCTCTGAAAACTTTCTCATGACTTTTTCTTTATTAAATAAATATTATTGTTCAATCTTCTTTTTTGGGACAAATTGAAATGTTCCTTGAAAATGAACGATTTTTTTTAACCATTTCATTTAAAACCAGAGAAAGGGTTAATGGACTGCAGCTCTCTCGAGGATATCAGCTAAAGGAGTCTAGCAACGAAATATTTACATGGTAAATACCATCACTTTGGTGTCCGAAACTATATTGTTATCGAAACTAGAATTGGAACTGGTTCAGTTTCACTTCTCTTTTCATTACAGTCTTATTTTTATTTTTCTATGACTTTAAGGCTTTAAGAAAAAATCACTCCTCCATCGCCTCCCCCGTATTATGGGGAACCAAATTTACACTTGATCTGTATCAATCTGATTGAATTGCTATCGGATTTGGATATATAAATTGTATATATCGATACATGTATTATAGAAATGGCTAATTTAATTATCAATATCCATGATTCATTTATATACAAAGATAAATTAATAATTGATATCGATAATTACAACAGAATTAAACCTAAAATTAATAATAATTGCTCCAGTTTTTATTCTCAAGTGGGTTCAACATTGTCCCTATTGCTGATGTTGTTAAAATGGCAATTTGAATGTTGATGAGGTCACGCGTGATTTGTATGGCAGCAAAGTTGCTGGGAGGATTTTTGTCGTCTGTTACCGAAAACGATGCGAACTGTTTCTGTTGGCCATATGGCATTTGTTCTTTCGGACAGCAGGTTTTGGGTTGCACTTTACAAGGTAGCATGGATATTAATAAATTAATTATTAATATCTAACAATGAATAATTGATGACAATGACTAATGTATTGATATCGCGTCCTCTCGATTAATGATTTTTTACTATCGATAATTAGTTGACGTGTCAATATCGCAATAGAACAAAGCCACAACTCTGTGAAACGACAAACAATGCATGTTTATTTTTTATATAACAGAAAATGGTTCTTAAATCCCTTATATACACTCTTAAAAAGAATGCTTCTTTGAGGGTTCTTTAGAAAAGACGATGGTTCTGTATGGAACCATTACGACAAAATAATAAATAGCGAATTTCTTGGAACAGCTGGTGTGAGGGTTCCATTCAGAACCATAAAGGGTTCCATACAGAACCATAAAGGGTTCCACCAGAACCATAAAGGGTTCCACCAGAACCATGAGTATAGACACTGCCACCCGATTCTTGGAGATATTTGTTGAAACCTAAATATAGAAGCTAAATATGCATTGTCTATCATTTCTTTGAGTTATGACTGGTCTATTTGGTGTGAATAATGGTATGTCAACAACCCGTTTATTACTATTAATAAATAAAATGTCGGTTTTCACAAATGAATTATTGACATCGATAAATGGTTTAATGATATAAATCTATGAATTATCAATATCGACAAAAAAATATCGACTTCGAAAATCAATTTATCGGTATTGAATTGAATTGAACGTTATTCCCCAGAATGATAATGAAGATGAATGTACTGGAAACACAAAAAAGACAAATGGCGGGATTAAACCACCCAAGGCTTGTTCTATCCATAATATGTACAAGTAATACATGCTAAACTAGATAAACGGAATCATATGTAAACTTCCTCCTACTGTCACTGAATGACTGGAATATTAATTAACGACCCAAATTATAATAAAATACAGGCCTGATTCACATTAAGACGTACGTATAGAGCAGACAGTTCTGTCGATCTGATTTAATTTCCCACAACAAAGACTTTGTCATTAGCGAGGACCAAGCGAATAGGTGTAGTGTGACGATAAGTGTGATCACACGGTGTGTATATATTAAGCTCGTGTTCTCTTGTGAGATACCATTGTTAGGTGACATGTAGCAAACATAATCTGTTTAGCTCTGTGAGGGGTGTTCATGACGGTACCATAATTTTGTAAAAAAACAAAAAAAAAAAAAATTTTAAAGAGTATGTTTTAGGAGAAGAAGATTTTTAAATCCCGAAAAAGCGCTTCCATTCTATCTGATAAGGTAATTATTCTCCATACGGTGCTCAATAAGGGTAACTAGAGGAATCAAATGTGTGACATATATATTGCCTCAAAGAACATTTCAATATGACATAAAATGGAATATAAATATATAAAGTAAATGTTGAGCTCATGCTGGATGTCATTGTTGATACATGTATATACATTTCTAGCACCTTAACTGGTAATGAAATTAATATGATCTAGCCAGTTAATTTATCATTGAAGAAAATACAGAGAAAATTTGAGTACTGGACTTGTTCAATCTTTTCACCAGCTACAAAGGGTGATATATATTCGTGGTATGTAACACATTATGATCGATAATCAAGGTACATGTTGTTTTTATCTGGTGGTAACTATTCCACCAGAGCCATAAGAAACTAATTTTGACAAAAAAGTTTAAATAACCTTGCAGAGATACCGTGATCAATCTAAAGAAGTGACAATGCTGTATTTGTTAGATTCTTTCATCGGCTAAAATTTCAGTTAAAGATATAGCTCGTTAAATTGAGTGTTTATGTCTAAATCCAACTGTTCGAGGTAGAGCAAATTGTACCCCTCATTAAAATGTCTTTATCGTTAATATATATATATTTCTTATAATTTTCTTAGTGAAGGTAGAGTTCATATTGGAAGATTATTAGATGAGATAGATAAATCTCCAGCTAAGAAGAGTCAAATTACTTTAGCTGATCTTAAAACGTCTGGAATCAATTCGGAGAAAATGAGGGATTCATTAAGAGACCAAAGTAGAGACAATCTTCAGCGAAGACATAGAAATATAATCAAAATCAGGATAAGATATTCGAAGCTTAGTAAATACATCGGCTACTGCTTTAAAATATCGGTATATTGGCGGAAAGAAGTGGATAAAATAATATTAAGTACGTTACTTAGTAAGTTAATTAGCTGCGAAGCATATCTGGAGAGCAGTTAACAAATTTTCCACCCTGATGTTAACTGGGACCATTGAACATGACTGTACAAATACTGTAAGTCTACATGTAAATAGCAGTAGGAAGGGCTGTCCTTAAATTGATAACTTAATTTCTATGGAAATAATTTTGTAAAAGACACCCATGCACTCTAAAAAAACTATGGCTCTAATGGAACCCTTTAAGGTTCTTCAGTCATGGCTCTGGTGGAACCTTTTCAGATTGATTCTGTATGAAACCCTCACAGCAACTGTTCCAATTTTTCTCCCTTTCTTATTATATCAAAGAACCGTTTTTATCTCAATGGTTCCACATAGATGGATGCATCTTTTCCAAAGGACCGTTTTTGCCGTTACGGTTCCATCTTTTCTAAAGAACCCTCAAAGAACCACTATTTCTAAGAGTGTAGACAAAACAAACATGTATCCCACTGGTTGTATATTTACGATACACGTCTCAACTTACGAAATCTCGTCACACAACGTGGCAAAGGATTAAAAAAAACATGATTTCATGTTCGATCTCATATCATCCTTATTGTTTTACTGTACTTGGAAACAAAACACATCTGTGAATAATCTTTCAGGAGAAGAGCAGCTAGACCGTGGTTCAAGCGGATATTCTGCAATGGTGCCGGAGATGTTCGTGATTTCTACCATTTTTCATTGACATGGACCAGCATTGCAATCAACAGGGCACATTTTCATGGAATTTCGTATGGGCAAGTTTTATAATAAATGACGTCAACTGTTAGAAGTGAGATTCGGGGATCCCTGTAAACGAGGCAGACTCTTCGGAAAAATTCATAAATGTGTGATACCTTTATGAAAATCGGCTTAAAAATATACATTATTCAATGAAATCGTTTCTGTTTTTCATAAAACACATTCTGGCTGTTTTGCAGAATGCGATCCATAAAGTGCTGTCGATTTTCCGATATAAACAGTGGTGGAAACAGGTAGTTCATGATACGAAAACAACAAGACATCGTACAAGACAGCAATCATCACAGATTCCATCAACCAGTCTAATGATCGATCAGACACTCCTCTTTGTCTTCAGTGACCAAACCCGACAATGTCCTCTACCAGACATTCCTGAATATATTTCAGGTCTACCCGTCCATTGGCATAATGCTACTGTCGAGTGCTTTTCATCTTTGCAAATTTGGTGTTTTAAATATATAAATTGGAAATAAAGATCAATTTACTTACAAAGATATCTTAAATCAAATTCAAATGAAATATTACCATATTTCCGACAGCCCTACTCCCCCAAAATGAACCCAGAAACAATAGATATATGCTTGTATGTTCTTGGCAATCACAAAAAAATGTAATTGAATTCGGTTTCCAATGGACCCAGTTTCAGCCAGTCCAGATTGGTGCCAAATTAACTTAAGAGTGATTGATGTGGGAATAAATACAAATCATCGGGTTACATTCCTACTGGATTAAAAACAGTATGTCAAGGTGGACAAAGCTTGTGAGGACAATGCAGTTTCTTTAAACATTGCAAATTTACGCTCAACGTGTACAAATATTCTCTCAATAAATAGTCAATCTATGTGAATACAGATAGTATTATCGATTGCTCTTTTTTAGCTCGGTTGTCAGAAAATTGGCTATTGCGGTCTGAACGTGTAAAAACTCTTGACTCCTCTATATCAGTTAGTGTATTAAACCAGCAGAGGAAGTGGTTCTGTAATGCATACCACCTTCTTAATTCGAGTCAATTCAATAGTCCTACGACAAAATCAGTGTGTCTTTTTTTTATTATAACTTAAGTGTAGTGACACTTTCGTGAAAGCCAAGTTTTAATTCTGGTTGGTAGGGCCTATTTCATCAGTCTATGAGGTGAAATCTCAAAGAAATAAAGAGACTGTAAATGATTACCAGGTTTCCGGAATGAATCGATCCTGTTCAGCAAATCATGTGTTTGGAGCGGATAGCATGATAACTTATTGTCACACAGTGATTATATTAACACATTGCTAGTTAAAACAACGGACAATGTATCATTTATCATGTCTTAGACGTAACTCCAGATTCTTAAACTTTTAGAATAACCAGAAATCTGGTCTGTAAGACGTGTCGAGCATGATATACACCTGATCTATCAACCCCTAAGAAACTGTCAACATCCTGACATACACGATGGTTGATCGACACACAGCTCAACATGACCCCCGGCAGCTCAACATGACCCCCGGCAATCATTGCTGGAAAGTCTCAAGTTAAATAAGAGGAGTAATATGAGTTTACATTGTTTCCGCCTTGCATTTATTTCTATGATGGATTGGATTTGCCTTTTTCCTGATGTTTATTTCTTATGACTGGTGTGAAATTATGTAATATAATATTTGTAATTGTAACGATGCTTTTATCGATGTCTAGATGTTATACATACAAATATTTGATATTTTCACAATATCCCAGTAAGGGTTAATATTAGACAGTGCATACCATTTAGTTGATATATCTCAGATGTAAATAATGTTCAAGATTTCACATGATTATTAATAACAAGCAACCAGCTTTTGTGTCAGATTAATTGTATAACTAAATGTTGTGCTGAATCATACCAGCGGTGTATTTGTTTTGACGATTGAATGACCATATTGAAAACCTTGGTGTCAGTATTGGTGTCATTTGATTGAAACCGCCGCCATCTTACCTCTGTGTTATAGGGTGTAATATAATGATGTCGTTCAGCTGCAAGACATTTCAATCCCTTTTCAAGTAGTTAATGAATTAAAATATTCGAAAATCACAAATTTGGGGCATTTTTGAAATCCCCATTAGCAGCTGGATTTTCCCGTATCTGTATTCTCCGGGACGTGACATATTGGAAGAACGTGATGGCGCGGGATTATCGAAAAACTAGATGGTATTTGATGGTTACAAAATGTGCTGGCGTAGTAAGTGAGCTGAGAACATCGTCAAAGATAACCGGCCAACGTCTTTTTGCTCAGTGGGCCAACGTTGGCTAACCAACGGTGGGCCAACGGTGGCATGACAACGTTTGTTAACTCAAAACTGTCACGAAGGTTGGCGTCCCAATAGTACAATGAATTGTAACAAAAATTGTCCATATAAATA
>JAQQZZ010005835.1:0-11798 GCA_030265115.1 Mopalia vespertina
TGTAAAATATGGGAGAGGTACACGTTTAGTGCCTAGGCCCCCACATGGGACTGTAAGATATTGTGGAGGTTCACATATAGTTTAGGGCGCAACATGTGACTGATATATTGGAGCCGAGGTACACGTATAGTTTATGGCACAACATGTGACTGTGATATATTGGAGCCGAGGTACACGTATAGTTTAGGGCATTACATGTGATTGTGAGATATTGGAGAGGTACTCGTATAGTTTATGACACATGTGACTGTGATGTATTGGAGCCGAGGTACACGTATAGTTTATGGCACAACATGTGACTGTGATATATTTTAGCCGAGGTACATGTATAGTGTACGGCACAACATGTGAATGTGATATATTGAAGCCGAGTTACACGTATAGTTTATGACACCACGTGTGACTGTGAGATATTGGAGCCGAGGTATGCGTATTATAGTGTGTATGGCGCCACGTGTGACTGTAAGATATTGGAGCCGAGGTACACGTATTGTAGTGTATATGGCGCCACGTGTGACTGTAAGATATTGGAGCCGAGGTACACGTATTATAGTGTGTATGACGCCACGTGTCACTGTAAGATATTGGAGCCGAGGTACACGTATTATAGTGTGTATTGCGCCATGTGTGACTGTATGATATTGGAGCCGAGGTACACGTATTATAGTGTGTATGTGGCCACGTGTGACTGTAAGACATTGGAGAGGTACATGTATAGTGTCTAGGACGCCACATCCAACTTTAAGATATTGGAGTCGAGGTACACGTTTAGTTTAGGGCGCAACATGTAACTGTAAGGTATTGGAGACGTGCACGTATAGTTTAGGGTGCCACGTTTGACTGTAAGATATTGGAGTCGAGGTACACGTTTAGTTTAGAGCGCAACATGTAACTGTAAGTTATTGGCGAGGTACAGGTATAGTTTAGGGCGCCACATTTGACTGTAACATATTGGAGAAGTGAACGTATAGTGACTAGGGCGTCACATGTGACTGTAAAATATTGGCGAGGTACACGTATAGTTTAGGTACCACTTGTGACTGTTAGATATTGAAGAGGTTTAAATTTAACACGATTTTGACCAACCAGCCCCTGGTTTCATACGAACCGCTACATATCAAATGACATACCCGAAATTGAATACGACGTGTAGCACATATAGTTAAGAAAATACATTATATATTTTTATTGTAAATATACACTGAAATTTATGGGATACACAAATATATGTACTGATAAACTAGTGACTTGGATGAGTGAAGGTCTGTGAAGTATACAATATGTTGGACATATTATGAGAATAATTCCTTTTTGACATGTGCTTATCTAGCCTTATAGAATCTTGCATGACTATTTTGGAAAATAAATTATATATCCTTAACATATTTATACCATCTTCTCGAGACAAGGTGGAAAATATGATCGTCGTATCAATCATCTCTTCAAGTTCAATACCTAAAGGTGTAAAGCTGGTCTTATACATTTTTACCTTTGCCTTATTTGAAATGATGTATTTCTGCAGAATACCTACATTTCATTTGTTATTTAAACGTGTTAAGTTATATTTATTCTGTATTTCCAAAACAAATCACCCAAGTGCAATTACCATGTATTAACTTTTCCCTTTGCTTCTGTTTTACATATCATCAACAAATATTTTAAATCGGCCTTAAAAAGATACAGTATAGTCCGAAATGAATGTTTAACAATGGCTCTAATAATCACATACACTGTTCATGTTTATGGAGAAATTGTATAAATAGACATACAAAATACAAAAATAGTAAAATGATCACAAATAAACTGCATGTGGTGAGTTTTAAGACGATAATACACTTCTATTGTTTCTTTTGTTTTGTTGTGGGTCTTTTTGTCTTTAGTAATTTTTTTGTTGTTAGTAATTTTTTTAAAGTGTTCAATTGAATAGCAGAAGTTGAATTTTCGTTGAAAATATTTACGAAATATAACAGCCTGGTGCAGTATGTGTCAAAATAGCATATTGTCCAAAGTCAATACATGACTGGCTGAATCTCATCAAAAGTAAGTCTATAAATACATGTATAAGACTACTGACCCAGTAAACCTGTACACGTCACGAAGGTCACACAAAAGAATTAGGCCACCGTCTGCCCTTATCCAAGAAGACAGATGATATAGAGAGTTATCTTGAATATTGTCTATTTGATAAGTATACATGAGAAAGAACTCGAGATTGTGCCATAGCGTATACCAGAGAAATAAACCAGCAAAAAATAAAAACGATTAAAAAAAGGTCCCAACCCCGGTTAACAACATTATTCCTTATGGCAGATTGACACTTTCCTACGATATTTATATCGAAGTGTTTATATTTGTCGGTACGTAGGGTATACTAGCCAGTGGCCCGAGTTCGAATCCAGGTGGAGCCAAGCAAAAATTTACTTTCTCTACAATAAAAAGTTTATATTCATATTTGTCGTCTTTCGAAAATTTTCAACAAGTATTAAATATCACAAGAGAATGACTATCTCTGCCAGTACATTATTCATATTGATGCGTTTCACAATGATGACAATGGATTTAAAGTAAACCCAAATATTGAATCCAATGCATCAATGTGTATCTTTTATTAGGATCGCGAGTTTACGACTTATACAGGTTGTCTGAATATGTACTGTACACGTGTTGAATTGTATATCTACGACATCATCGATTCACAGCCATACATGTAGTATTTTTATGAACTATAAACATGAGAGTTTGTCGTTTAGTTTTTGATATACCACTTATATCTACACCGATGTAGCCTGATAACGACCTTCTGTTTAGGGCGTCCACTCTGTAATCAGTAGACCGTGGGAGAATACCTAGGTGCAGAAAGAAGTTATATCTCCGGTCTTTTTTCAGGTGGCAGAAAACGGTGATTATGAGACGATGTGTCGGGGAACGTGCCTCCGCTTTCTTTCGTTGGCCTATACACTAAAGCAGTGTTTGATCGAAATCGGCTCACCTTGCCACAAGCAGACACCGCCAATATATGAGGAAAATAACCTTGAATACGACAGTACACACTAATCAAACACACCACTCATTGGGATGATTTATTTGTATACTTGTTTTCTCTTTTAATTTACAAAATATAAGGAGTATAAATTTAATGCATAATTAATTTATTAATAGTTTAATACTATTTAATAAATTTGCAATTTACTATTGGCTTAATTTCCAATACAGGCTAAAAAGGATATTCCTGTTTAAAATAACAACGGAGATGTAGTTTGATATTCACTTTTAAGATATAACAATATCGTGAAGGCTGTTATATATATAGGTGTTAGAACATGTTCACTTTTGTGTTTCCGTAAAATTATATTTAATACAGTATATCTTTATTGATCACGTTTAATGACGGATGTCCTCATTCATCGAGAAAAACAAGGCGTGTCTATTCAACTCCGTAATATCAGCAGAATTTTGTAAATGTTAAAATTTAGTTTCATATCGACTGACATCCGCTCCGGTTTCAATTATGAACTAATTCTTGTTTTATTATAAAGAGAGTTTTATCCTAGGGAAACAAAGACTCCTGTATACTGATTATCGCAATCCTATTATGAACAGATTGTCGATCACCACCTATAGTGAAGGGTCGATTGGTCGATCAATCGATAGGTCGGTCGATCGATCGATCTGAAGGTTGGTGTTCAACGCCGCGCCCAAGTGAATTTCACTTATATGACGGCGATGTATCTCAACTTAAATAGTAAAAACCACAATGACGAAACCCTTAAATGTGAAGAGTTTTGTTCTGTTAGAAAATGACTGCCCTTCCAGTGCCAAGTAAAGGCATTAGGACATGAGAGAAATAAGCTTTAGTGCAGCCGAAAATCCTACCAATAAAACAGACATCTACATCAGTCGCTTACCAAAAAATTACTCTTTATAAAGTATAAAATAAAGAACGTTTTAATTTGTTTCCAAATAGCATGTGATGGAACGTCCTTATTTCTCATATTGTTATTGATTATATTCTGTTTATGTCATATATTCGCTCGTGATACCTTTAAGGTCTTCTCGTCTATTCAACTGATTTGTTAGAAACTTATTTTTATATTCCTTCTTTTAATATTTATGCCTTTTTTTCTGTTAAAATATTCCTTTATTATTTACTTTTATTTATTTATTTGTATTATATATATTTAAATTTGTTTTCTTAACAGGATTTCAAATTAAAACTATATTTACATTTTCGTTTGCAATTATTTCATAGTTTAACTATTAATTGTTTCGTTTCATTGTTATTTTTTTATGTTGCTTTTTTTTCATAGACGTATTTAACAATTATTTTCTAGAAAATTTGTTCTTTTGTTTTCCACACCTTGGTATATAGACGAGTCAACCTGCCACGTGAGGATGGAGTCATTATGTACCGTCATTCACCCGTGACAAGGATGTGTACACGACTCACACTGTACTGATAGCCTAAATGTCATTAATCAGCTATTTACATTGTGGTTACTTTGTTTATTTCATTGTTAGTGTATTGAGACGGAACAGCTGAGCGCGTAGGTTTCATTGTTTTAGGCAATCAAACTTGTTGCATCTATAATCATGACGTTTATGTTGGTGATGGTAGGAGATCGTATTAATCTCTTCGTAATACGAGCATGGGTTATCAACGAGCAATTTTCCAGCATGTCAAGGAATAAAAATGATACCCGAAAATTGATGTCGAAAAAATAACTGCTTGGGAAGACAATTAATCCTCATATTATGTTGGAAACCGATTTACATTTACTCTTGCCTCGGTTCTCAAACCCACACATTCACCCTGACACCTATAGTATAACCGATTAAGAAAATTTCGGAGAGATGATAATATTGTTATATAGATCAACAATAACGATTTACCGCTAGAATCTCAAATCAGGCAGTGTTTTATACTCACGTTTGGGTTGAGTGAACTCAAGTTTATAAAAAAAAAATATATATAAAGTTTAATCAATAATAATGATTCACTGCTATAATCATTAATCAGGCAGAGTTTTATACTCACGTTTGGGTTGAGTCAACTTAAGTTTATAAAAAAATATATATATAAAGTTTAATCAATAATAATGATTCACTGCTATAATCATTAATCAGGCAGAGTTTAATACTCATGCACGTTTAATTGATTTGAGAGGATTGAAGTTTATAAGAAAACCAAATATTAAAGTTTAATAAACAATAACGATTTACTGCTATAATCATTAATCAGGCATTAATACTTTTTTTATACTCACGTTTGGGTTGAGTGAACTCAAGTTTATAAGAAAACCAAATAAGAAGTTTAATCAACAATAACGATTTACTACATCACTCTTTAATCCAGGAAGGGTTTTATTATCACGTTTAATTGATTTGAATATCATATTTTGCTGTGTTTTCCACTATATTCTGAATTAAGAAAGAAGTATTTAAAAAAGTATTTTTGGTCGTTACCAACTGTTCACGGTATTACTTAATCCTGTTGGAAAATTGCAACTAGTGAAAATAGTTCATTTATTTCGGAAGCTTTAAACTAACGCAAGACAAATGTGTTACCTTTGTCATAATGGATTTGTATTTGTGTTGTATGGAACCTACCTGTGTTATACTTATATATGAAAGAGAGATGAGCCGATTCGCTTGTTCCTATAAAAAAGATTGAATTGAATTGATTTAAGTGGAATCAAGTTTATAAGAAAACCAAATGTGAATTTTAACCAACAGTAACCATTAACTACAGTAATATTCATGCAGGAAGTGTTCTATATTCTTAGATGTCACTATAGTATAAATATTTATCTTTCCCTATTTTAATCAGACAGCCATATACGGTATATCTATTTTGTTTTTAACCTCAGACGGAATATAACCGACCGACCAGACTTCGCCAGTTCGATGCTTTGTGTCTACCTGTCTTTGGTATGAATATTAACTCATGCCATGTCATATATGCAGTAGTTATAGGACTATGGGGTGTGACACATATGTGGGTAACGACCATGCGCGTGTGACTGTATTCGTTAGTGAGTCACTATGCGCTAATGATGCATGTCGCTAATCATCGGGCTTATTCACACATCTATAGAGAGCATGATGGATTGACCTGACCCTCCTCTGTATTATAATAGACCTTACACTTTGCACGTGTTTATACAAAGGTTAATTAACACGATACATGCGAAGTTAAGCCTAGGATAACCTTATGTAACAAACAAAAAAAGTCAATACTACCGAGAAGCCTGTTACAGTATAGAATCGAAACTATAACGAAATGTCCGGTAATAAAGATTTATAATAGAATTTGATAATCGAGATCAGTGTACAGGATGTTCACAAACTGCAGAATCATATATCTGGATCTTCACGTAAATTACCACACAATAAGCATTATTTTAATGTATTTATTTAAGTAGGATGAACCGCAGACAGTGGCCACTATAGGTCTTCGTCATAGACGCGCGTCTAAAATATACCTCCGTTTTATTTAGGGAGGTTGCATAGAGCAAATTTTAAGTTTAAAATTAAATTCTAATCAACATCCGGCCCTCACATTTATATTCATCACTCAATTTACATTATGGAATAAATTATGTACTTTACCCGCATAAGCTATACATATGGTAACTTCTTTATCATACTGTCATTATTCTTCGATGTGTTGGTGACTGGAATGTCCGAATTATTAAAAATCGAAAGCAAATAAACCCAATGTTAGAGTTACCCATTACCAGTATGATCGATATTTTGGAATATCAATCTCTCGGTAAGAAACTATACTTGTTTTACAGACTGAACCACTCCTCAAATAAAATCGCGTCGTCTATGCACTGTGTGTAACCCTAAATATATTTCTAAAAAATAATGGCACTGCATGGTACAGAGATGTCGATATATTCAAACAAACGAATTATCTTATATTCTTGATAATTTACCAGAGAAATAAGATTCTGAATAGATAGGCCGCAACATATTTCTACAAATTAATCTCACAGGTACAGGATGTCGATTAATTATAAATCCATGAATCACCTCAATTCTAGATAAACCCACAGATACAAGTTTCTTTATAGACGTAATCCCGAGTTGTAACGGTAACCTACAGACTAGCTATGCTACTTGAAGCGTCCTAACCTTTAGAAATAGCAGAACGCTACTATGATTATGCACTGTATCTTCCAATGTATAACAATTGGATGGCCTTACCCTGACTAAAACCATCTCGTTTTCTTCCTTGGACACTTTTTGGTTAGACCGACCCATTAAATGACCACTCGACGTCCATTTTCATGTCAAAATCGATAATTTCTCAACAGTACCACACTCGCTTAAAATGTCTTCCCGTGGTGATTAGGTCATACGGATTCAACGTTATTTCTTATTCAGAGGCAGACCTTATTTCTAAAGTTTTGGTACAGCTGCGCGTCGTAGTTCTATTGACTGTATATACAACTCAATAAAGATACGTATTCGCATCTACCTATACAGACATGACAAAGCAAATGTATGTATCTCTATAAACCTCCATGGTAGGAAATGTATATATGAGTAAAAAGATATTTTACATTTCAATTATTGTATATCCCAGTGAAAGTTTAAATTTATTTTATGAAACAAAATAAAGGTAAAATGAATCATAGTTATATTTGTTACATAGTGGTCTGATGCTATATGGTTATGACATTCTATACTTCTTCAAAATCCTGTAATCGTACACCCTTCGAAGACAGACTGAGAATCTGTCCTTTAGTTGATTTTTGTAAATGTGGCAACAATATTACTCAGCCGAACAGATGTTCACGAGTTCCCATTGGCGGCATGATGGCTGCATACCTGAGTCTGGGTGTCGTGGGTTCGATTCTCGAACATTCTCAGTCTGCAGAATCTGAACTAGTATAGCCATATCGTTTCCATTTAAATGGGTTTGTTCACAATAACGAAACATACAGGTTTAAACCAGTTAAAGAGAAGAAGAAAAATACTGAAAATAGTTTGATCACTTTTTCTATCGGTGTACAAGTGAGAGCTGGCCCTGCTGGCAAGAGACCCGGGTTCGCATCTTGATGGAGGCAAGCACAATTGTCTTAGAGCTACGATAAAAATGTATAATAAGAAAACCCAAGCCTATAGCCTAACGTTTAACACAAAGAATACCGAAGAATTTAAAGATACAAATACATGCATAACATGCAGTTTTGAAATAATTTGAGAATCCGGTATTTTGAACCACCCGGGCCATCAGACAGTATAGTGCAGCCTGTACTTTGTGATAAAATGGGGCAACCCAATTAATTCTTTCAGTTTCGTGCTTGGCGTGTGGGATATAGAAGTCATTGGTTATGAGCTATACATTAGTCCACGCCGGACAAGTTTTTTCCGCTGAAAAACTGAAAATGTGTATACGCAAGAAGAAATAATAGGTTCGTCCAAACAAAATAACCAGATAAGTTAACGTCTATCCACATAACATCCGAGTTGCAAGTTGGCCCCGGGCTAACACAACTGCATGACTAAGTCGCTGCATACGACATTAAATCCAGATGTATGCGCCATTCTACGAATCGTCTCTGAAAAGCGAACTGTTTATTTCAAATCTTAATTAACTGTCTGCAAAAGGCATACATTAAATCGTCTTACATATGTAGGCCTATAGAACATAAATATGCATTTCAAAATCTTATTATTTGTCATACTGATTATTGGCCCAGAACAAAATGTTTCGCTCATCAATCAGGCAGATATTTGCAGGACTACGACAGCATGCTGACGTCAGAGTTATTGAATAATTAGCTTGTGCGGGTGGAAGTTATAAGGTAAACATATTCACGGAATGCGATCGTCTCTTTCAAGGCTTTCTGTTCGGTTTCTTCTTCATAGAATAGCTGGAAAATTTGTTTTTCTTTCAACGGAAATTATTTTAATTTTATTTATAAACGAATGTTATATACTTGCTGTATTCCAAATGAGCGAATGTTTCTTATGAGAACTGGTTCAGTCTTGTTTCTCTTTCATAATTAGTCAAATGCGTTAGCTAGAGACCCGAGACTGTGAAAATAAATACATGTCTGTATACGATCGAGTCGTAAATAGCTCCCAATCTCGTATAAAATTTTAATCAACAAATATAGTGTAATTCCGAAATTCCGAGCTTCACCTCGCTCAACATTTCCATAGTTTATTGTATCATATTCATCAAACCAGTGAAATAATTTATTCACTATTTAATATTTTAAAACATAATTAAATGTCGTAATTCGCGGTGCCTTATAGATTTTATGATGATAAATACTTTACTACAGCTTTACTCGCATTTTTCATAGAGCTGTTGAGAAATTTATTCACACGCATTTTCCACAGCTTGCTCTTCCGACAACGTCTATCCGCCGCGTTTCAGGAAATGCAGAAGCCTAGAATGCTCTTTTACCACAAACCTACATTGGTCTTTATTGTATTTATGTTTTTGTGGGTACAGTTTAACAATTTAGTTTAAACGGCATTCACAATGAACTCCAAATGTCTCGCCATGTAGTCATCTGTTACGGACATGGTTGCGGCTGATACTTAATACATACAGCATCTATAATCATGTAACCACACGGTCGTCAAGGATAGCTTCTCCACCCCACCCCCAGGGTTTATGACGTGAAACAGAAAGTAAAAACTATAGACCTTGAGATATAGTCTGGATTGCTGCGATGAAAATTTATTGAACATTAGATATTTGAGCCAGATTTGCATGTTGTAACCTATAGTAGAAGGTAAAAAGCGATTTTGGTTTTTGATTTTTCAAAGTTTATCAAAGTTTCGAGGCGACCACTTAAACTACAGTGGTATGTGCGTGGCTCTCTCTGCTTAATGACGCAAACAACAATATGAAAGTGAACCTATCAATGATTTAGCCTTTTGCTTAACAAAAAGAATTCAGTCTTCATAACAGTACAGACTCTCAACGCTAGTACACATAGTAGTAACACTTTCGTAGTTTGAACAAATTCTACTTCAGACAATTTTGCTGGTTGAAAACCATGCGGGAATCGAACCCACGACCCTCAAAGTTAGGTATCGAATCGCCAGCAGCCAACTTAAGCACTCAGCCATACACCCTGTATTCTACTGTACGAAAGAGTTATAAAAAAAAAATAAAATACTGTAAGTATTCACTTTCTTTAAGACGCAAACAACATTCAGTGTCTTATTTTATTTCCGAATGCAGCAGCTCTATAGGGGTCGATGTTCTACACTAGACAGAAACAGCCAATGGTGGTCTGTGTTTCGGTGCTTACACTAGACAGAAACAGCCCGTGGTGGTCTGAGTTTCCGTGCGTACATTAGACAAAAACAGCCCGTGGTGGTCTGTGTTTCGGTGCTTACACTAGAAATAAACAGCCCGTGGTGGTCTGTGTTTCGGTGCTTACACTAGAGAGAAACAGCCCGTGGTGGTCTGTGTTTCGGTGCTTACACTTGACAGAAACAGCCCGTGGTGGTCTGTTTCGGTGCTTACACTAGACAGAAACGTGGTCTGTGTTTCGGTGCTGACACTAGACATAAACAGCCCGTGGTGGTCTGTGTTTCGGTGCTTACACTAGAAATAAACAGCCCATGATGGTCTGTGTTTCGGTGCTTACGCTAGAAATCAGCAGCCTAAAGGCCACAGATCGACAGCCTTCAAGGACAACGGTTGTTTTCCCTATCAATTTGATTGGTGTTTACGCTCTTAATCAATGTTATTTCACTCAAATGTAACTGTGCATTGCTGGAGTTTTCGCCAGGTGTTTAAGATGACGTCATTCTGAATTCATTTATTAAGTACTGTACATAAACATATATACAAAGTAAATTTAACGAAGATTATAGGACATTAGTTCTCCAAATTCTTATACTCTTCAAATTTGTTTTCCCTTAATTTGTATTCTGAATGTGATATAAGATGAGAAATAGCACGAACTCGTCCATTAATAATATTGGCTTCCCATGTATATAATCTCGTTATAACACATTAGTAAAATGCTATATCCTATACACAATTTACCAAGCATTGGTTAAAGCGGCTACTGTCTGAACTGTTATGTTATGGTAACATAGTTGTGCTAGCCGTCATAACCGGTACTATATGTTTGTGGTCAGCATATTTCTCCCGTGATTCTACCAAGACAGTACACTATTTTCTGTATATGGTGAGGTCATACAGGGCCCGGCCAAGTCAGACATTTTTTTATCAAGACCTGGCCATGGTGAGATCATGTAGAACTCTTAATCACTTAAACGAGAAGCATCCTAGACACTCTGTCTCGCCACAAATTCATACATAATGGGATGTGTAGGCATACTAGTACATCGGAGATAAACAATCCATTTATCGCCAAATTAATTGATGCATATCGGTTTGTTTCATTACTCACTCTGAATGTATAGGAGATGATGTTTCCTTGTTATTGTTATTTGTTTTGCTGTTTTTTTTCTTTCGGGGAGGGGGAGGAGGTGGGAGCGGTTAAAAACATCTATGGCACCGCCGTTTGTATACAATCGGCGAACTAAAGGCTTTGGAAGTAAACATTAACTTTAAAACTAACTATTTAGCGAGTTTCGGTAATCTCCTTTTATTTGTCGATGATCTCACGTGATTTACACACGGTATTTTTTTAAAAATTTATACAGCAAATCGGAGTGAACGATCGATCGAACTTACGAATGAATGAATGAATGAATGAATGAATGAATAAATGAATAAATGAATGAATGAATGAATGAATGAATGAATGAATGAATGAATGAATGAATGAATGAATGAATGA
>JAQQZZ010005846.1:0-11797 GCA_030265115.1 Mopalia vespertina
CTTTTACTACTTTTGAACGTCCTGAACCACCCTGTTGGGCACATTTGCAAGAAACTTCTTAAGTTACGTAAGAAAAGGATATTTACGAAAAACTTAAGAAAAAATTAAGTGCCTGTCATGTGACATCTTAAAACATGCTATAACTTACGAAGTTTCATGAAAGTGTATTTTTTTCGTAAGTAGGATTTAGGAAAAGTTACGCAAAAAAAAACAGACTTACGAAGTTTCTTGCAAGTGTGCCCTGTAGTATAAATTTCAAAACAGGACAACTAACAAATCTCCCCTCAAAAACCTCAGCCATGTTTAAGTACATCGGCAACTGACGGCCGCCATGTTTTGAATGTGCCTGAAACTAAAGCGACTTAATTATCTCCCTTGGGAAATAACTTTGATTTCACTACCTGTGCAAAATAATGGTTAAAAAAGGAAGGGTCCGGTTACAATTTGCTATTAATTTTATTGAAGAATTGTTTTTATTTAAGTACTTAAGGTTATTTCATGCATTTGGCGGCGTGCCAGCCCAATGGGTGATGACGGGAGAAATACAGGACAATCAAAGGACGCAATATAGAGACACCACAAACATATCGGCTTCATGTTGCCCCTTAGCTTCTAGAGCGCCAGGGCAATAGGAAACTCCCGCCTAACCATCCGCATTAAGTAAGATGTGAAAACTGTCCGATGGCGAATATGAAACAGAACCGAATTGTTTGGACAAACTCAGTAATCGCGTTAGACGTGTTGTAACTGACACTTCTGCAGAAACAGCAGAACAATTAAAATGGCCTTGACACGCTGACCTGCGAACAAGCCCCATACTAAATTCTCTCCATAAATAAGCAAGTAACATAATTTATAATCGTGTATTTCAGTGCAGCGGACTATGAAGCAAGAGGTGTGCGATTTGTCTACAAGGAGAATGGAAACACTTTCGCGCGAGATCTCGAACCAGAGTACGTGACTATAAACGCCGACGAGACGGTGGCTTACGTCAGCTTGCAGGTAAGTTAAAAACAGCACAAGGGAGGAAATGTTTGAGTTTGTCAATTCAAATTAGTCAAGGAGCAGTGTGAAGTGGACAATCCGTCGTCATATAAGTGAATTACCCTTGAGTACGACGTTAACCCCCAATCAGATAAACAAAGAAAAGAAACACTTGTCACACCGCAAACAACCGTGTATAATTCAGGCTTGGCAATTTAATGGTGTAAAAAAAAGAATGTGGCGGTCCTTTCGATCGCGTTCACCTTTGGCATTTACTGCCTGTCGCTTTAAATTTTTTTCAAGAATTAAAAGAAACAGACGATAATCAACTCATATGATTCACACTCTGGTCTGTTTCATTGGATTGTTGTTTCTGTATTCTCAGGAGAATAACGCTATAGCCACAGTCGACATCACATTCGACAGGGCATCCATTACGGAGATCTACCCACTGGGGTATGTGGACTGGGCAAAGTCACGGCTTGATGCCAGCGATAAAGATGGAGGTAAGAGAAGAAAATCTTGTCCCCTTCCAGCTATTCTTTGACTGAGCTGTTGATGAACCATGTTTAGTGACGGCTCAAGGATATTTAAAATTTGGGGCGGTGGTAAAATCAATCAATCAATCAATCAATCAATCAAACAATCAATCGACTAATCAATCAGTTAATTAATTAATTAATTAATCACTCACTCAACGAATCCGTCAATCAATACATCGATCGATCGATTTGCCAATCAATCGACTAACCAATCAAGCAATCACTCAATCGACTTATTAATAAACCAATCAATTAATCAATCAATCAATTAATCAAACAATCAATCAATCGACTTATTTATTAATTGATAAATCAATCGACTTATTAATCAACCAATCAACCAATCAACCAAATCAAACTAGACAACACAAACTAATCAATATTTGGATCTATTTGGATCAATAAATTAATAATGTGTCAATCACTCGCTCAATAAGTAAGTCAATTAGCGAATGAATATTTATTTGCAGGAATCAACCAGAAGAACTGGGATATTTGGGGCATGTATCAGCCGGATACTATTAAATATTTTATGTTGGACAATAAACCATACATCTTCACTCTGAATGAGGGTGACGCCAAAGTCTACGACAGCTGGTCAGAGGAACTCAGAGGACAGCAATTCATTGCAGGTCAGTCTTCTGGCCCATAATTAATCAATCAATCAATCTTTATTTTTTGCAATCTGGTTTTGACGGATGGATAGATCCAAAGAACAAACAAACAAACAAACGAACAGACAAACAAATAAACAAACAAACATACAGACATAGCCTTTGTGCCTCAGACATATATACAAGTCCCTGTGGAGGCAAGCAAAATTGTCTTTCTCTTCTTACAAAATATATATTTTGAATAAATGAAGAGAGAAAAATTTGCTTGTCTCCACCGGGATTCGATCCTGGGACCTTTGGGTTACAGGCCCAACACTCTACCGACTGAGCTACAGAATCATTTTGTTAATATCCGCTGACAAAACGCGATGGTATTTCTGAGGATGGCCAGAACAGGGTCACTGCGAAGTAAATCACTTAGGTCATGCCATTTGGGACGTTTCAGACTGCCATTCAAATGACTGTCTGAAAAACAAAACTTTGTTGGGAACCAATCAAAGTCTGTAGGAAGATTAAGACTATAAAAGTCTAATAGTAGATTTCATTTGGATGTTTGAAATTAAACCCTGTTCTGGCATCCCAGAGAAACGGACATTCTTTTATCAGAGGTTATAAAGAGAATATTTGTATACAACCGATGATTAGTGAGAGCACCTCTAATTGGCACGCCGTCAGATGAGTGAAGTAACATTAAATACGGCGTTAAACCCCAATCAAACAATCTAATTGGTGGCTACAACTTCCGATGCAGCCAATAGAAGGCGTCACTGAATGGCCTGGTTTGATGTGCTCGGTCCGCCAAAGGTTCACTTAAACTGACAGTAGCTCGGAGTAAGACCCTTGGCTGGCGAAGATGTTATAGGTCGTAATGTCCGACTCCATAAAATTACTTTGTCTGGTAATTTTAAACGAAGTCGTCTTTTGTTCTTACTTTATATTCAACACTATAGGCACTGTTGACCATCTCGTAACAAACTTAACCACAACAGCTCTCTAGATATGCTGTACTCAAACATTATATCGTATTCGGAAACTTAAAAGCTCCAATTTCTCTTCCAGACAATTTAGTGGACGATGATGCCGTTAGTCCAATCTTCAAAGATGAGTTATCAGTAGTTACCGCCCTTGGTGAGTACATACACCAACGTATTGTTCGAGTTTAGCAACAGATAATGAAAATCATCAAAACTGAAAAAGAATACATTACACAAGTTTCGATCTTAAAATTGAAAATCAGTGATCATTCTAAAAAACAAACCCTCTAATTTGAAGCTAGTGACAGATGGTCACTCTCCTACCATATTTAATGATTGCTGAGATTTCTCGGTAGGAGAGTGGCGGTGTAAACGTTACATAAAAAAGGTAATTCATGCGAACGATATTTTCTCAAAACTGTTGAAATGGCATATACATAAATTCATACAGTTAGTCAATGTTAATATTCTCTTCAATTTAAGTCCACAATCATACCTTTACTCGCCGGATAAATGTATTTCAGGTACTCTGAGATCCCTTGTTTTTAAAACTACATAGGCACTGACGTTGGAATGGGGTTACCTTGTTTAAAGACCTTTTAGACACTCTCACTCTCCTACCGACAAATGTCATCAATTATTCAATATCGTAGGAGAGTGACTATCTGCCACTTATTTGATTCATTCGTTCACTCATCCAATAAATAAGATTATGAATTAGTTTAAGATTTAAGATTTATGAATTCATTTCGTCCCATCCAGGCCGCTTGAAGTTCAGCATAGCTTCGGGTAGATCGAGCACCTCAAACAAATTCACGGATTTCTACTCGTTCGGAACTCGTAGTTTCTCGTTCCGATCTGCTGAAGATCTGAGTTTAGTGTACGACAGTGCCGACGCTTTGGAGAATGCGCTCAAGGATCACAGGGCTGACTTATTCAACACCAATGGGAATGATGGAAATACAGCTGTTTCCGGAACGTTCGATACACGCTCGGACGATAAGGTGAGACGTAAGGGCAATAATGGTGACGATAGTATGACATCCGAGGTGTGGCCTTTGTGACAAAAGCTTTATTTACAGCGTAGTATACCTTAGTAGTAGTGTATGCGTAGTTTACCTTAAACGACACCAACTATTTTAAGTATTTAGTGAAAGGCCTTCTGGATTTGAGTTGTTTTATACCAATATACCAGATTTTAGAGTACTGTTACAACATTATATAGTCTGCTTTGCTATTGCTATGGCGTGGGACGGTAGCATTTATGTAAAATAATAAAACCACCCGCAAAGCAATGCCGCCCAGAGGCTACCGAAATGTCCTGTTCAAACAACCATGATCACTTGCGAATCAATATCGTCTGGAACTAACCTTCATTTTTGTTTCAAACAGGCATTACCACCCACAAATCAACATCACCCGAAAACTACCAAAATGTTTAGTTCTACAACTGTCGCCACTCGATGTTCACTATAATATTAAAATATATTTATACAGGGTCCCGAGCCAGAGGCTGGCGATGTTGGTGTGATCGGATCTGAAACTGTGTTTTTCATCGGTAACGAAAGGACCGGGACAATTGATATCTATTCAGTGCGTCACGATTTAACGTCCCCTCAATTCCACAGTGTTAACTACGGCGGTAACTTGACAACCTCAGACACCTGGGAGTACCAGTATAACACCAGACGGATAGGCGATATGGATCCCGAGGACATCAAGTAAGGTTTAGCTGATCAATCACCTAGTCCTTCTCAGATATATGACCAACAGCTGACCAATCACCTTGTCACGCTCAGATATATGACGAACAGGTGACCAATCACCTTGTCCCTCTCAGATAAATGACGAACATCTGACCAATCACCTTGTCCCTCTCAGATACATGACGAACAGCTGACCAATCACCTTGTCTCTCTCAGATATATGACTATAACATCTGAGGAATCACCTTGTCCCTCTCAGATAAATGACGAACAGCTGACCAATCACCTTGTCCCTCTCAGATATATGACGAACAGCTGACCAATCACCTTGTCTCTCTCAGATATATGACTATAACATCTGAGCAATCACCTTGACCATGTCAGTTATATGAGTAAGAGTAGAGCACCGCCACGTGACTTCTCAGGAAGAATGTGATAGCGCGTGTTTATCCGTTGAAAAGCTAGATGGTACAAAATTATGAAGGATTTAGATTTGGTTTTAAAGAGATTATTGTTTTCAGTCATTTCCCATCTGGACATATATATATTGAATAAATGAAGAGAGAAAAATTTGCTTGCCTCCTCCGGGATTCGAACCCGAGACTTATATTAATAACTACTTTTCCCTTTGTCAACGTTTCCGAACAGGTTTATTTCCGGTAGAGAAAGTCCGATTTTGGGGCAGGATTTACTGGTGGTGACGGGCGCCGTAAGTGGAACTCTCACCGTGTATGCTGTGGTTAACGAGGAAGGGGCAGGTTCGTTTTCATTACATAATGTTCTTCGAGAAAACACCCAAAATGAATCGACCGGCCATTTTGTTTCTCAAAGCGTCTGGCTCCTGGTAACTTTTTGCTATTTCTTAGCTGACTTGCGGAGATCAGTTATTCCCGCAAAACACACGAATAAAAAAAAATAAAGTAACAGGCCCGCTGACTAGATTTCAATGGTTAAACCGAACATAAGCGGAATAAATCACACAAGGGTTGGTATGTAGTTTCCAGCTTCTAGTTGATATCGTCTTACATGTAATATTGGTGTTAAGTTTTATGGTTCATTCTTCATAAAGTTTTTATGGGAACAATCGTCGTTACAGTATTTGTCCTGGAACAATCGTCGTCAGAGTGATTGTCCTGGAATCAGCAGTTGCCAAAGCCGTTTTTGTCGGAGCCGTTGTTTCGGGAACAATCGTTGTTGGAGCAAACAGTTTACCGGGGAGCAAATTCGTGTCGGACCTGTCGTCTGCTTGTCGGAGCAGTTATAATTGGATTAAATGCTAGGCTCCAGCTTGATTTGTTTTTTTTGGTTGATTGGTGTTTGATATTGTACGCAAATGTATTTCACTTATGATGACCCCGCCTTGCTGGCAACTGGTGGAATACCTACAAGAGACCTCATGGAAACTTATCCGGACTCCCTCATTTGGATATACCTAACGTCGAAAGCCGGTCTAAAAACAGCCAGCGGTAGATTTGAATGTCTACAAGTCTTAATAACATCATATTTTCATTTAACAGAACATGTTTTAAAAACGTCTTTTCAATACTTGAAATGTTGTTTTTGTTTTTGATATTTTGATATCAGAAACTTGATGACGTAAGCCTATGGGGAAGAATCAATGTGCAATCCCCATACAGCTCAACACAACTTCTATTGCAGACACTAGTGCTCTTGGCAGGGAGATCTTAATTAGCTTGATATGTATTAATTGAAGCGTAGTTGTCTGTTATAATTTAACGTAATTACCTTATTCAACGCCACAAATGACCACAACAGACCACAAACTTAACAGGTGATCCCTTTAAAGGGGGTTTGTCAGTTCACCTGTACATGTCGCAGGTAGAACCGCGACTCGGCCTTGGCACCGCTTTAACACAGCTGACATAGTGGGTATATCTATATACGTTAGATATATCAACCTGTCCTTGGAGTCAACTGTTGAATTATTTCATTTCCAGGAACAGCCGATCCTCTAGACGTCTTGAATAGGCGTCTCTTTGATATGGGTGACGCCAACAGAGACGAGTATATGAGTATTGACGAACATCGAGATTTTTTTATGAAAGATGCAGATCTTAGCGGTATGTATAGATGCGGATATATATCTTATAGACTATACAGTCAATAGAGATAAGACGTTCAGTTGTACCAAAACTTTAGAAATAAGGCCTGCCTCTGAATAACAAATAACGTTGAATCCGTATGACCTAATTTCCGCGGGGAGACATTTAAAGAGAGTGTGGTACTGCTGAGAAATGATTGATTTTGACATGAATACAGCTCGGTCAACGTAGTGAAGTTCCAAGCATTCGTGATATACAGCCTGTGCTGCAGCAACGGTAAAGAAGGGTCAGGTTTGCCATTTTAAGCAGAGATTTTGTTTGCCAAAATACAAGTATATGAATTCCAATTTTCGATTTTGAGCTTACTTTCATCCGTCGCTTAACGCCAGGTCAATTTAAACTTTCCTCCTGGTGTGGCCTAGAGATTCGAAGAAGATGGCGCCGGGGGATCTCTTTCTTTCTCTATGGGAAATATGGCAGGCAACAACACTTTCCGATAAAGTCCTACAATTGTTAACTTAAGCAGCTATATGGTAAAGTACTGGCAACAGTAAAAATAAAGTCCAAATTTTCCAAGATTGGCTCAGTGCAAAACCTCTTTAACCTTTTTAACCTATGGAAGTCGTTAAAAGGCACATATATTATGATAAATCATTTTGCGACTTAACACGAGTGATCGTCGTCATCATATTGACTGGGGGTCATTCCAGTCTACAAATGAGATTTATACTTAAGTCAAAATGTAAATTGTAATTTTAAATTTCGTTATTTGATAATTGGACGTTAATGTAATAATTTCAGTAAGTTTTGAATAAATATGTAACCGTCATCAAAATTAGTTCAGGTTATTAGAATCGTAAATTGATTTTAAATACATTTCGACTCCAGTTAGAAAATACTTTGTTGATTAGACCCTGGATAGTTTCAGTTCTAAACTAGACCTTGCACCTGATCAGGAGTGAGATGTGAGACTGTCTCTCCCTTCAACCACAGCCACCAAAGCACCATTCACAATTTAGCTCTATGTTTATGTCGGCTTATGTTGCTGTACATATTGACCACACGCCCGGTCATGTACATGCAATTGACTTTTAACTTCTTGCCTCAAAATGTCCCTGATACACCAAATCGCAAAGTGAAGGAGTTTCTTCCTTTATATAATGTTGTTTTTTAATTCAGTCATCCACCTGATAGTCACCAAATCAACAGTGAAATCAAGACATTTCCTCAATTGCTCACGTCTTTTAGATTCAGATGGAGCCGCCAGTCTCTTTAAATATGTATCTAGAGCATTATTCATCGACATCCCTGTGCCATGTGATATATATATTTTAGAGATGTGTGTAAAGATTCAATGATGGTGCTTCTTTAAATTCCTTGCGGTGTTGTTTTCCATTCATTACATTGCAGGCGATGGTGTTGTAACACAGAGTGAGTTTGAATACGACTGGGAGGTCAACAAAATGGTTAATTTGAACGATGTGGGAAAAGTACGAGTGTTCAGTGCCTTAGACATGGACAACAACGGTTTGATTGAGAGGGAGGATTGTGACAAATTCCTGGATATTGTCTGCGATAAAGATGGTTAGTTTTCCTGTATCTCCCAAGAACTTAGAAGTATCTCACTGTTCCTCGTCGATCACATATGTTGTCCCCAAACAGATTCACGGGTATATACTTCATGTAAACACAAATCACAATAATTAAGAGAACTTCAATGCATATATATCCAGTTATCGTCAATGCAGTCTTCTGCTGTATTGACGGTACAGCCGTACACCCTTGGGGTTGTAAGTCTGTGAAATGGGGGAATTCCCCGCCACATGCCACATTTTAGTATGTTGATTGGGTTGATTTGTCAAGATGGCCGAATGTCAGTTATCGAATCACCTGAGATTCGACAAGATTTAGAGGTTTATACCGCCTATATAGACAACGGAAGAAGGTATATAAAAGGTGCCTAGTGGACTCTTCTGTTAACGACCGTTTGCTGACAGTTTTTTCCCGTTCGAAAACACCATGCGTTATCATGTTTTTTCGATAAAAACGGACACGTACTAGAGCAATTAAATGAAATCAATGCTTATCTAAATGTATAAGATGAATAACATTTGAATGGGTTTAGATAGTTTATCATGTAAATCTCCCAGCCAATTGTCATTTCGTCTAACATGAACGAAATGTCTAATCATGCAAGTTGTCTGCTATAAAGATGGTCAGTTAGTGTTTGCACTGTCCGGTGACAATCGCATATTGTCCACAAGAAAAACGTCTCAACACCTTGTGGAAAATTAGTGAGATTTAACCCAAACTTTTCGTTTGAGGATCAGGTGATCAGCTTCGATCTCATTTCAATGAAGTAAATCTCGCAGTATTCTTTCTTAATGCTTGATTGAGAAAGTCGATATGGCACTTTTTCTGCTCTAACCACCAGTTGTAGCTTTATGAAATCCTGAACAAAATTTGGTTAGTTTTTGTATGGTGGGATTTTCATGGCATATTCCTGACAAAAGGTCTGTTCTTAGCCACAATGATAGAAAATATGTTTTTAAAAATGTATTTAGTTAAAAGTGATGGCAGTTTAGTTCCAGAACTAGGCCTAGTTGTTTTTTCTGGGGGGGCCCCCCCTCCCCCGCGGCACCCCCTCCCTCTGGTTTAATTATATATGGGTTTCCGGCGTCTACATGGTAATAATGTATACCTTTATGATTCAGGTAATGGCATGTTAACAATTGACGAATGGAGGCGGGAATGGCGTGGAGTAAGTATTATAGGCCTACTGTAAAACCATTTTCTTCACTTGGATCATTTTGTAAATGCGTATTCAGCTCCGATCTTTTACAAATATAAATATGCGATATACATTTTGGTTTGTTTTATACATTTTTTTTCTCGATAAACGATAATAATTTTTAATATATTTTATTATTATTTGCTGTTTTATTTTATAAATGGAAAACATTTTGTAATGCATATTCAACACAGTTCATTTACAATTATAAATATGCGACCTTTATATTGAAATTTTGTTATTATATTTTTGTCGATAAATGGTCATAATGTCTTTAATATTTAAAAATAAAGTTTGATAAAATTTTTCTATAAATGAGAATTGTTTTTGTTTCACTTGTAAGTTCATCATTAATATAGTCAAATTGAGATCAAATTATGAATACATTATTAATTTTTTTAAAAGTAACTTTCCACATAATCCACGATTCTCCATAATTAAATGAAAACAAACATACTATTTCAGTTATTGGATGGCGGTGTTGATTTGTCTTGAAAACCCCTGAATATGGGGTCGTTGCTCTACATCCGGGGCCTGCTGGTCTACTTTCAAGATATTGATTGCATTTTTATTGATATGTATTCGTGTGTTATATTTATTAGTTTTAATAAAACTTTTGGAATTGGTGATTTTACTTTATGTGTTTGAGTCACTCGCTGTTGTTGTTTTGCTTAACATTTTCTGGAATAGTGCGTAGTAAAGGCAACAGACTAAATACATTTAGCCTGCAAGTTATTATTTTTTCTCTTTCTTTTCTTGAATTCCTTTATATTTCAAGGTATTGGGTTGTCACTAGAACTGAGTTTGCGTAAAGTATTCATTTGACTAGTTGTTAACGATAATTTACGATCAGTGATCTACAGCTTTTTAATTTAAACGTTTTGTTTTTATACGCTAACAAAACTCGATGGTTTTCTGGATGACCAGAATACTGTCACTGCGAACATGGACCATGAGGTAATGTCATTTGGGGCGTTCCAGACTGGCATATCCAAGGCCGCGGTCGTTTAACTGGCTGTTTAACTGAAAGTCCTGTTCAAACATCCTTCGACTCCCAAGAAAAAGTCCAAGGACTGTATTTGGATGTCATTTAAACAATCAACACAAAATGTGCTCTTCATCTTGTTCATAAGTTGATTTCGAGCACTGCTTTGCAGTTATTTTTTGCATCCAGCGGTATGTCGTTGAAACGCCTGATTTCATTGGCCAGTGAGATAAGAGGTGAAAAAACCCAGATGGGACTAGATTATGTGCCCTTAGTCGACCCTAATAACACGATAAAGGTTTCTAATGTGCCAAGGTTAATACACTTATGTCTTAACCTTGGCCCGCAAAGTTGCCGATTAGCACTACAAAACATGGTAGTGATTTATGACCAAGCGGTCTAAGGAGGTAAGATGGCGACAGTTTTAACCGAGTCGTTATGAATGTCCATGTCATACGTTCAGGCATTCTAATAAAGAGTAAAGGGTTGGGAGGGAGCTTCCTGGTGCCCTGGTGCTCTCAGAGCTTAGAGGCAACATGAAACCGATCTGTTCGTGATGTTTTTGTATTACCTCTTGTATATTTTTCCTGTGTGTTCTGTTTATTGCCAGTGGCGTCGAGGGTGGTTTCTTTCGCACATTGGGCTAGCACGTCGTCATGTGAGTGAAATAACCGTAAGTATGGCGTTAAACCCCAATAAAACAAATAAACAAACAATCTTAAAAACAGATAAAACTATTCCCTCTTTCGAGGCGACTGATTCTAATGACTGGCACATAATTTAATCTAGCTGCTATCCGCCCTCTCTCGTAACGCCTGCCAATGTTAATTCTTATTATAAGAGAAGATGGGAAACCCACAAATTCAAAACTTCCTCAAAATCAACAAATATAGCAAAGTAGTGGCGATTAATCAGTTTAAAAAAAGGCATTCGAGCTACGTAAGTTGGGAACCGATCGATCAACACCTTCTTACGAAAAGACAACATAACCAATGGTTAGTTTTACAAGATGATAGCGTCATTAAAACGAGGATGTGTTAAATACCCAAAGCGATTACAAACTTTCGATTTACTCTGCTTTATTTGTTGATTTTGAGGAAGTATGTGTTTCCCATCTTCCGGCATTATAAGAATTAAA
>JAQQZZ010005857.1:0-11796 GCA_030265115.1 Mopalia vespertina
TCCCTTTGCAATAATAAGATTGAAAACCGTCAGAAAAGAAATATTGCAGGTAGGTAAAATACTAGTCATTGTTTTCAGATATATGTTTTTATAGCACCATATAGCTGTGTTTAGCTCGCGAGAAGCCGTTCAGCCGGCGTTATCTAAATAAGAACCAATAAGCCTTCGGACTACCGGACCTCCCGAACAATGTCCTACACCCCACATATATAGATCAATATTCATGACAGCTACACATATTAGGAATGTATCAAACTGGACTGGTCCCGTTTCCATGAATAAAACATGAGCATGTACATATTCTACATCAATTATAAATGTTCTTTTAGTTTTCCGTTATTGTTATTCCTTTCAATCAGGTTTGTTCAGTGCGTGGATAGTTTAGTCAACATGAAATTGGCATGAGTCATTGATTATTCATACAGACGTTAGTCTACCCGTATAATTGTATTAATTTGATTATAATTGGTATCTATTTGTATTTATTTGCATCAGATTGTGTAAATATTGTATTTCATCTGAACGGAGCTAGTATAATGGGACTTGGTCCCGTGGTCATCCCTGAAATAAATAAAAAATAAATAAATTGATTCAGCTCCTCAGACACGGATGGACTCCGCGGTCCTTGGTGTTATATCTGATGGTAACAGTATAGTTTGTTCGATAGGGGTTTAACGTCGTAGTCAAAAGTATTTCCCTTTTATGATGATGCATGTCCACTTCACACTGTTCTTACTTACGGTGGATAACCGGGAGGAAACATAGTAAAAACCACCCCCACGACTGCCGGAGCCATATCGTGTGACTCCCTCGTCTACCTGGGAGGCGTCCTCAAGTCCGACACGTCACAAGTCCGACAGCCCACAAGTCCGACACCCGACAAGTTTGACAGCCTCCTGACAGTCCACAAGTCCGACATCCCTGATTTTAAAACTGCATAATTCATTATAGTGTAGTGAACAATAATATTATGTACTATACTATTGCCTTATTGTCTAGGACTCAAGGAAGTGTAAGTTGGAATAAATCATTAAATACTTAAGTTCCATTTAGTATTATACTTAACTATATAGTTAATAAAAGGTTTACCATTATACAAAACTATTCACATGATATTGAATTTTTAATTTATAAGAGTAATATACGTATATCTGTGGGGGTATGTGAGCTGTTCTCACTTCTGCTCTAGTTACCGTGATTGTTTAATGTGATTTAAACTGATTTTGAGAACAAACATTTGGCAAGTCTGCAAAAATCTAATGTATGCATACTCCACATACGATCGTGAATAGACTACACGTTAGTGTAAGTTGTCAGTCAACCCAGGGCTAGGTTATGAAAAGAGATCAAGATAGTCAGAAGAATTTTTCACATTTTGATTAGATTTACATTTGAGACATATATAGCTTTCCTGAATGAGCATGGCCGATATTGTTAGTCATGGTGTCGGTACATAGGCTGTCGGACTTGTGGGGTGTCAGAATAGTGAGCTGTCGGACTTGTGGTGTGTCCGTCCGTGTTGGACTAGTGTGGCAGTGCTGTCGGACTTGTGGGGCGTTGGACTACTGCTACGCACCCATATACCTGATGATCAACAGACGGACTCGAACCCGTGAACGGTACATCCAATTAAGTAGAATTAGTAAGCGCACAAGCTAACCACTAAGCCCCAGGCGCGAGCGGTAGTACCTGATCTATCGACATGGGGACGGAGACGTGATAACGCCATTAGGTGACTATAGGTTCATTTGGGCCAGACGGATACAACAACTGTGGTACATGCATTATGTATTTATGTTCTGGTAGCATTATTATCTCCATTACGCAGCTGTTTGCACCCGATTTTAGTTACGCAAATCATGCACTGGTTATAGCGGACTCGTTGCAGAACTATATCCGGACCTTTTGTTCCTGAACAGTTTGTCCATCGCACTGGTCACAAAAGCTTTCATCTAGAATCAAAGTTTGACCACTTTAATTGATCGCCCACCATTGTTTCCAAACCACCTTGTTCTTATATATACTGATTGTTTATATTTTGAGTTGTTTATCAAATGAATGGAAACAAATCCCAAAAACAAAAATGTTTACATTTTGCATTCAATGTTCAATTTTAATTGAGAAAGCTTGCATTGATAAAACTGCCCCAGAGTTTCTACTTTGTTTAATGACGCTGTAGGCCTACTTCAGGGGCTTGTTGCTCGAAAGAATATTAGCTGCTAACACCAGATTAAAACCCTAATAGAGGATTAGAGATAGATCTTCAGCATGTCGTGACGTCATCTAATAGATGATTAATTTTAATAGCGCTTCGGCCTACCGGCCCCTGGACCGATTGCTCGAAGCGCTTTTAAATCTTATCCACTTTTAGATGACGTCACGCCAAAGATATAGATATATCTCTAGCCCGGTATGAGCAATTTAATCTGGTGTTAGAGGCTAATAGTCTTTCGAACAAAAGGTAGTTTCACTTATTTGGGGCCCCAAGGGTTTATTAATGAAGGAAGATATCTCTCCGACTGTCCGAAGAGACTGATAACGTGCACATATGAATCGTGGACGATATAAGTGCTATCTAAGTTACTATATCCATGAAAAGAACGTATATGGAGCTAGAGTTTTAACTGATGTAACTGTTGGCCATGTAATATTCCAATTGAATACTGGTCAGGAATATTCTGAGTGCTGATTTATAATTAGTAACAATAACCATGCAGATGGCGTCCGTTCGAATAACATTAAAATCGATGGCCCATCAGATCATGTAATACAGATAAACCCACAGGCAGGTTTGCCGGCGTGTCTTGATCTGGAGTTGTTATGAGTGACCTATGCATGCATGCACATCTTGAGAGAAGGCTCACTGACTGACTGACTGACTGACTGACTGATTGATTAGTGTTTTACGTCGCGTTTAATGGTATTTCACTTATATATCTGCGGTGATTCCAACAATAACTGACACCAGCACAACCCTAAAAAGAAAAGTCTTTTGATGATACTGTTGGAAAGTACACCTTCCTGCAGTGCTAAGTTAAGACAGCATTTCTTCTCTTCAGATAGGCTGCTCGTAGCCCGAGAGCATCGTGAGAAGGCAATTGGCCTGTAAGTCACGCCAATTGACCTGCGATATTTCACGTAATTCACTCCACTTCCGCTTACCCCCTAGATCCCTTTGTAGTTCTAACATGGAGGTAAAGTTAATTAGATGCCCGTTGTCCCTTCCAAGCCTACAGATGCACCAAACAGCAGCGCAAAATACATAGCGACATAGTTTGAACGAGGTACCCGGAAGTCCAGTAGAAAAGAACGAGAATTACATGCACTATACCTCTAATTTATTAAATCATTGCATGGCAGCATAATCGACCGGTATGTAAATTACCCAGATTTTCGGCTCGAAGGAAACGTTTTGTGTATTTATAACTATAATTACCATCGAGTTATTGGCCTCATAAAATATTCTGTATAACTGTTTTTTTTATGTTAAGTGGCAATGGTTAGGTGTAAGTATATATATTCAGACTGGACTGTAATAGCGGTATAAGAAAAACACGGAAGCTGTTCTCATTATCACGACGTCACATTGGTTAATTTCCCGGTCGTGTATCAAATGTTTTTGTTAGAACGATCATTGACCAATCGATAAACAGTAAACTGGTCCTGGTGGCCACCTGGTGGATGCACGCGCTCGGATTCCATGATAAGAGTTTTGGTAGATCGATTGCCTGATTAACAAAGGGCGCACGGGGATAGAATTCGAGTTGTAATCAAAGTGTGTAGATTGCTGTGTGAATGAAGCAGTAATGAGGCGCGGACCAAACAGAGAGCTATCACGTGGAGAAGCTGACGTGGTGCGGGGACTGGCGAGATTGAAATTGTACCTGGAAACCGGGGTATCTAATTATTGCACATGACTAAAGGAAAGAAAGAAATGTTTTGTTCCATCGACCGTCTGTTACAATTCTCACTGTGGACGGAATTGACGCAGACATGCTGAACGCATTCGAGAATAACAATGAATGTATCAAATTAATGAGGTAGTTGAGGCAGAAGAGTCACAGAAAGGAATCAAGTTTATACTACATCAAGGAGTCTCACATGTAATACTTGTACGCAGATATAGCCAAGTTAAATGAGCCAATAGTGTGTATAACTGATTATAACACCAAGAAATAATTGCAGTGGGAAACGTTTTATTGTGTATCGTTTTGCAGCGGAAACAATACCGATGTTCACATGGAGTGCACTTCGTCTCGTAATTTACCGCCATCCACATATGAAGAGAGACGTTCAAGTCTTCGGTCGGCCAGAGTATTAGACCTGAGTTTTAAACAATTCTTAAAATATTTACAGGTTTTAAAACAAGGAGAGGCAGCTCTGCGTTATGAGATAGAGAGTGACGAGGAGTTAACGCGACGACTCTCTTCTACAAACAGACTTCCCGTGGGCTCACAGAGCAAACAACCGTCGACGTCTGACAAGACCGGAAGATTATGTAATACTTCTACCCGGAGACTCTACTCAGCCCAGTGTTATGATGGCAATTCTTTAAAATCAAGGCGGGATGATAGAAGTTCAGTGGACGATTGTGTGGCGGTTGTAAGAGAGAACGTCTCGTCGAACCAAAGAGGATCGTCTGTTAAAGATTCCGACAAATCAAAGTCGGTATCTCCCTATTTAAGAAAGAACAGTGAAGACCCAGAAGACATTTCAACCTCCTTAAGCGGGAGACAAAATGGAGAGACTACAGAAAGACGAAATGTGAACCGGACGGACCTGCTTGACGTGTCCCCTAATGACTATTTCTGGACAACCTCCGTGCAGACGCAGGATTTCCGACGACAATCTTCGGGATCATCTTGCTCGGTGTCCCTCCCTGAATCACCTCGAACACCAAAGGTTTCTCACGCTCTAAGCGATAAAATAACCGGCCAGAAGACGGGGAAGCTTTCAACAGGGTTTCGTCTGCCTCAAATTACATTTTCTTCTGGAGATGATGACGTGTTTCTTCCCCCTGTTGAAAAAAATTTGGTTGAGAAAAAATCGCAAAAGGAACCTCGCCGTTTATCGACTTCGTATTCTGTTTTTTCACCAAAAGTCACAATTGGAAGCGCCAGACGTTCTCAGTCGGCGAGGCAACAGAAACGGCTATTAGTTAACCCTGACAACAGTAATTCCCGGAATAGCAATCAGACAAACAAAGGATATTCTATCATCAAAGAGGTTGATTACCCGTGTGCTTCTGACTGTATGATTTGTGACCAAAAATCTACGGCGGGACCAACACGTGTGATTTACAGCAGCACAGGTCCTTTGAGGAAACCGGTTTACCTGGATGGGTTTCCTGATGGACGTGGGAAACCTGGCTGGCTGGCTTCTAGAAAGAAAGAAGTTCAAGGACTGGTGTATAACCGACAAACACATTCTTTTCATCCCCCATTGCCAAGAAAATGGAACCAGTAAACGTGTATATATTTGTAAGCTTTATGTCCGAGGGCAAATGTTAAGCGGACTTTACACTAGCTTCTGTACCGCTTTTAGGTAAGTGGAAATATAACCTTAAGTACCTTGCAAGAAAAACAAACCCAAAACAACAAGGCCATCTTTAAAACTGTTTGCCTCTGTTGAATAAGCAAGACAAAGTGTTGTGGATTTTCAATATGTTATTTAACTTGAAAATTGTGTTTAAATTGAACTTTCCTCTCGAAGAGTTAATCCGTACTACGTCAATGAATTAATTCCAGGAATCGCAATCAGTTTCACAAGAATCGGGTCTTCAAAAACTAGTTCCCATGTGCTAGTAAGTTTCCACGAAGCAGCTATGCACATGAGCGATAATTTAAAAAGTATTATTAAAGAGTAAGACCGTTTCTTTTAATTCAGCGACAGTTTTTTCTATTTTGATTCAATCATATGGTGACATGTTTGTTGGTTGTTGGAGCTACGAGAATGGCTGTAGACTTTTACGCAAATGGTTGTAGAGTTGTACGAGAATGGTTGTAGAGTTGTACGACAATGGTTGTAGAGTTGTACAAGAGTACTATTTTATTGTCGTGCAAATATACAACCAGCAAACATGCAACCGATAATTGTCACTGAATATTTGTATGGATGCTGTTAACATATTATATGATCATCATCTATCTACAAGATTCAAGTTTTGGTTGGGGTTTTGTACCGCATTGAAGGCTATTTCATTCACATGACGCTGTCCCAACCCACTTGCAACGAACAATGAGGAGACAGGACTGTTATACAAGACGCAAAACAAGGAAACCCCCGATAACATATTAAAGGACAACAGAAGCTCCAGCATTCAGCAACTTCCCAAAGTGTAAATGTGCCGTGAATGATAGCCAACTTGTTCACATGGCCGATTATCGCTAACATGTCTTCAAGCTCTGTGTGCTATTCCGTTCATGTATTTTACAATCTCTTCAGTTCAGCGAAGAAAACTCAAACTGATAGATTGTCTTGCGGACTGAGTGTTATCGATATGTTCTTAATGGCGTGTTTAATTAAATAGACACGGTCACCTATGATAATGTTTTATTTACAAACTTTGATTCACAAGATAAAATCAGTGCGGAATTGGCTTCAATATTAAACAGTAACACAGAAAGGCAAAATAGTCAATATTCAAACGAGTCTGCAGCTTTCTTAGCCAATACACGCATTTACGCTTGCATTAACATATTTGTGTCGAATTTTAAGTCTGTCTTTTTTGTTTTGTTTCATTATAAACGTCCATTAAGCCTTCAAAACTAGGGTGGAATTTACGAAACGTTTCACGTAATATATCTTTATTGTCTATGATTCCGTATCATAAATAACACTAAGGCATTTCAATGGTGGAGAATAAACTTCCCAAATAAGGGTATCCCCTTAAATAGACATATTATATTATATTACATTATGGCTCTAACACATCGAAACCGGTTGTAATTTTCACAAACCCTTATCGGGGAAAAGTTCAGTTTGGACTTTGAGTCACAACAAAGATTGAGGCAGAAAAACATAATAAAAAAGCTATGTATTTTATGAACATAAAACAAGGATCTTGTATCAATTCAAGAGTTCTGTCTGATTAAAGCTTTTATACGAACACACAAACGAGGCAGACTTCTCGTGCCCTTTAATATTGTATGGTGATTGTAGCGTTGGAGGTATAAGAAATTCCTAGGTTTTCGATTTCCAATACCTGCAAAACAGTAAATACAATTCATTATTAGCAATATTACCCACAGTATAATTGCAGCTACTACATTAATTGAACTGCAAGTTTTTATTGTAAGATTCATCAAGTTATTTTGTGCAAAAGTGAGGTATGACTTTTGACTAATATTGATAGGATAGTTTATGTCGTAGGTCTATAGAGTATTGATTGTTAAACTCGTATATTAATCGATTTAGCGAAATGAAGGATAAAATACCGGATCCCCATTGAATGGCCAGTAATGTCAACATGGCGTGTTTATAAAGATAATCTTCCATAGACAGTCAATGCAGCGAGGCGTGTCTAAGGCAATACTAAATTATCTACTTCCGATGTAGATAAAATTGATTTTCCGAGATTCAAATCAAATCGGTAATAAAAGGTACTTATCTAGTCACGCAGCACAATCGTAGTACTTTATCAATAACATGCTCAAGGAACTGTCATTTCAAATAAGACTTGGGTCAATTTCATTGTGAACTACTGGTAATATGTCGACATCATGACGCTCTGAATCTACAAATTGTAGAGGCTATATGATAAACCCAAGTGAGATTCCCCAATCTTGTGTAAATATTTATTTCTATTAACATTTTTAAAAAAATGGTATATAATAAACTTTCCGTAGATTTCACAATGAAGTAAGTTAGTGTTATATTTGAAACTACCACCATAAATTAATTCAAGACCGATATTAAAACAACCCAAGTGACTTAATTTTGTGCTTATCACGTGTCAGCCATTTACATTTACAAGGGAACAAATGACTAACAAACTAAAGACTTTTCTTGAGTCACATGGCGGCAGAATTGTTGGTATATATAAATGTTCGTATGGCAAAAGTAGTTCCCAATAGTGCATGTAAGTCTCGTTTTCTTCAACTTGACTCCGGGTACCTCGTTCAAACTCTGTTGCTATGGTTTCGAAACCGATCTTTCGGAGCCGTATTTCGTGTTGCTGTTGTGTGCAGCTGTATGACTGCATAGAGGGAAGAATTGGCATCTTTTTAACTTTCCGTTTAAACTAGAGCTAGAAAGAATGGAGGGGGTACCCATTCTAAAATCTAATCAATTCTACTTCCTACATCGAGACATTGTCTCTAAGATATACCCAGGCCATTTTGTTTTGCACTTCTTTTATTTGCTGGTCTGTGGCATACTTCGCCCCAAATATTGGCGGAAATTATTGCGCGATGGCCTGGCATAGCGTGCGAGAGTTGTCTTAGTCTCGTCCACTATAGAAACTCTCGCGAAAATACGATTGGTGGGCACCCGTAAGTGGAGTGAATTACGCGAGATATCGCAGATCACCACGTGACTTACAGGCCCTATTTTTAAGTGGTGAAATCTCTACTCACCCCACTGCCAGAGAAGTAATGGTAGTTATTGGAATTAACCAGTTCACTGTCTCTGTGTATAACTGTAGGTCGCTTGTGGATTCCCAACATGCGGATCTTATTCAGTAATGGAAGGTTGTAATTACCAAACCCATGCACGCTATACAGACTAAGAACATTCTACAGAGAAATAAACACGATTCATATTTAAGTTCACAGAGTTAAAAGGAACGTATTCCATAAAATGATTTATGTTTTATGTAAGGTTTACGCTATATTTTAAATATGTACAAGTATTAATAAAAACAATATTTTTTAGCTGAAAAAACATGTTTGACAACGTGTCTTCAACAGTTGAAATGCTGATTGCTGTTTTTGATGTTGAATACATCGATAAAATCGATAAAAAAGTTCAAAATATGACGCATTTGATTGGTCAGAAGCATGATGACGCAGGCGTATGGAGAAAACGCAATCCCCATGCTGCTACGTCACAACTTCGACTTTAGACACTAGTGCCCCTGGAGGGAAGATCTTAATTAGCGGGATATTTATTAATTGAAACATTAATTGTTTGTTATGATTTGACACAACTAGTTTTATCAATACCACAGATGACCACAACAGGTGTTCTCTTTTAAGGTTATTTCACTCATATGCTAGAGTGGCAGTCTAGCGTGTGAATGCACACGTTAAAAAAACATAGCAGACACGTCCGACACTGGGCAGATAGCACAGTACAGTCGGACAAATGTGCAAATGTTAATAAAATAACAAATATGATTCCTGATCCCTTTAAAAGGGAACACCTTTTAAGCTTTTGATCTATTGTGCTCAGTTGTGGTATTGGATAAAGCTTATTGTGTCGAATTATAACCAACACTTGTATTTCAATTAATAGATATCATGCTAATTCAGATCTTCCCGCTAACAACGTCAATGTCTTAAATCGAATAAGTGAAGTAGCCGTATGGGGATTACACAATGACCTTTCCCCCCTATTTTTCACTATTTGAAATCGAATTTTATCGATTATTTAAATACCAAAAGCAAAAACAGCATTTCAATTTTTGGAAACATGTTTTGTCAACTGAAATTAGGATTTTAATTATGCTTGTAGGCATTTAACCCCAGAAAGCAAAATTACTGCAAGCTATGACCAACTACACGTGATTTAAAAAGAAAGCATCCACCAAATAAACAAACAAATGGGTGTGATTAGCATTTTTGCTTGATGTATGACGTTTTAGGTTGGGATTTATTGAATTAATTAGTCTATATGGTTTAGTTGTTGATGATGTCATACCATGGTGAAATGTGATGAATGACAAAGGCTACGACTTTTTAATTTCTTACCTGTTTGAAACGAAAGTGCACCAGCCAGTATTTACCATCTTCGGTCGCGTCTGAAATTAAAAAAAAAATGATTATTTAATACTTTTTTTGTCGATGCAATTTCGCAAGTCGTTATTGGTCTTTTGTTCATTGTGAACTCAACGCTCCCGTTTATTTAGTATGCATACAAAATCCTAATAGGTATGGATACAAAATCCGAATACGTATGGATATTAAATAATTTGTATGCATACAACATACTTACCTGTGATTGGTTGTTAATATGTATGAATACCTTATTGAATTGGCATGCATACTTAATATCGACTTTTGTCCAGTAGGGCCAACCATTGTCGCTCTGGTTACTACTGCGTGACCCAATGCACCCTATTATCCCACACACGATTCTAACTTTCTAAACATGTAACTTACTAGGGGGATCACTGATTTTCTTAAAATTTATTTCTCAAGGGAAAAAATGTGAAAAATCTTTTCAATGAACATCAGATGATACATATCATATGTTTTCAGACTGATTGGACTCGAAACCTGAAGAATAAACTGTGTTTCCCTTCTGAAAAATAAGTATAGTGATTGACAATAGAAAACAGGTGTAGTTATGTCCAATAAAATATAATCATTGAAAATAATTAGAACGAACACACTGGTATGCTTTTTTTCTAAAACCTAAAATTACAAGAATTGTTAAAAAAAATTTTTGGCCATATATCTGCTGTTACAGCTGAAAAATAATTATTTAAAAACATCTTAAAATGATGTCAAAAGCTCAAAATGGTTGGAAGTTTTCAACAGATGAAGGTAAAATAATGATCCAATGAGGTCACAACAGGGTGAATATTTACAACGTGATGAATATTGTCAAAATGAATTTAGTCAGTCTATGATGTTTCACAGGGTTTATCCCATGTAACACTGCATGTAACTTTATTATATAGGAGTCGTTGTGCTGAAATCAATCTACGTGAGCCCCTAAGTATGCACTTACGTTAGTTTCTCTCTACTGGGATACAATGTATTTCGTCTTTTACCTTTGTTCAAATGCTTAAGAATGTCCAACAGCACAAGTTAAGTTTATCGAAAATCTTTTGACGCACCAGATTAGGGCAGTAATCAAAATCTACATGCTACTTCACTGTAAATCAACAAGTGCTGTGTTACACTCGAATGAGATTCTCGGGACTGCATATCTTGGACAGTAACAAGGTCATGTGATACTTCAAGCAGAGTACCGCTAGTTGACTGTTCATCACACATTCGTATCAACAAAACAGGGTTGAACACAGTCGTTTTGGAAAGCGAAAAGCTTGTTCGTGTAACAGCGCACTTCTATTTGCAGTAACAATAACATCCTTAAGTAGGATCTCTGGAGAATGAATATCCTTGATGTTTGATTTCCGATGAGTACTTCTGGGCAGTGTTACTAAATATCACTAACATCCTAACAAAAACATTTTAACATGACATCTAATGCCAAAAGTGTGGTTTGGCACAAATATGTCATTTGTACAAAACGGGTATGTTCTAACTCGACGGTCAGATAATACGAAAACCTGTCTACAAATAATTTAAGGACTTTACAATTGGCAAAATAGTGACAACAAATTGAAAGTGTGTTTTTGCGTAAATTTGGGCTTGCATAAATGGTATTTATGTGTTATGTAAGGCGTTTACCCATGAGTATGACGTTAAACGCAAACCAATCACACAATGATCTACGTGAAATATCCTTGAGTATGACGTTAAACGCAAACCACTCACACAATGATCTACGTGAAATGCCCATGAGTATGACGTTAAACGCAAACCACTCACACAATGATCTACGTGAAATGCCTATGAGTATGACGTTAAACGCAAACCACTCACACAATGATCTACGTGAAAT
>JAQQZZ010005868.1:0-10074 GCA_030265115.1 Mopalia vespertina
GCAAAATGAGTAAATGTCAACAGAAAAAAATAGACTGCATTTTTCAAGGTTTATTTCTCGAAGTGCAATAACGATAAGACTCAATAGATTAGTTGACCAAGTATAAATAGTTCTTGAACTAGTAATGGTGCCTCATTTTTATAAAATTTTGATTAGATCGATCTCAGTGGATTTTTTTGTCTATCCCACCTTGAAAAGTCTTATTAAAATGTAAAATGTAAAAATCAAGGACAGACTTCTAAAAAATGAAGCACTGTTTACTAGATGGCATTGTGCTCTTTACAATGATGAAAATTTGAAGTTTCTAACATAAATAGTTTTCTAGAAATATGCTATGGAAAATATAGGGTCTGCTTCTAACTGAAGTGCCAGAAATAGGCAATTAAAGTTTTGCCACTTGGATATGATCAAAAGAAAATTATAGGCTCATATTTTAACTGCTTGTAATTAGAATTTCGAATTCTTTTTTTCGCCAAGATACGGTTTGAATACCTAACTTTTTATCCAAATGATAAAACAAATTTGGTTCATTTTGAGCCCAAGGGGATAGCAAGACCTGAGATCACATACATCCACCATACATTTGAAAAAACAACCACCACAGTAATGAACAGTGTATATGCTTTTGTTTGCATTGTCTTTTATGGTAATCCGAACAAATTCTGTCAAGAAATCGGGATAAAAACACACTAGTGTGGCAAACTCTACCAAACTGCAGCCATTTTTCACCCCCTCAATTTGAAAGTACTTTCAAATTGAGGTGGTGAAAAATGGCTGCAGATCTGACTATCAATTTCTAGAGAATAATCTCATTTCACATGGTTTTACCAATGAAATCAAACAATTGCTTAGAATATTAGTAATTTATAAAATTTCATGATAAACTATTGTGTCCTGATTATTACCAAAACTCCTTTAGTAAAACAATGCATTTGACTGTTAATAGGAAGAGGGTTGTGGACATGTTTCACCACGCCTATGATGGTTACATCAACCATGCATATCCTTATGATGAGCTACGACCAATAACATGTGATGGACAGGACACCTGGGGAAGGTAATAACTGGAATCATTCCAACAAGATAAATCAGGCAATAAGTTAATTAAATACTAACATGCCGTGTCTTATATACTCTAGTGTAAAAGAAACAATATGGTTTATAAGAAAAGCTCTGACTGATGTTGAATTTTGATCAAATATTGAATATTCATGGTGAAAATGGAAATGTTGAATATTTTTCAGCTAAAATTGAGTTTTATTCGGCCCTCCAAATGACTTTTATCATTCCCCATAGCTTTTTCAGAAATAAGAGCCAGTGTGTATTTTCTTGATTATTAACTTGTCATAAAATACTGACCTACATATTAAACCATTGAACGTTTATCTTTGAGAAATTTATCCCCATATTCAGTAGTGTTTTATTTTCTTCTGTAAAGTGTTCTTAGCTTAACATGTTTATTAACTTCAAAGCTACAATGTAATAATCCCTGATTAGAAGTCTGCACAAACTCTTTCACATTTGATCAGTGAACATATGTTACCTTGTTTCTAGTACTCATATTGTTTGTTCAGATACATTTGAAGTGAATTCTTAACCTGCCTGAGGCCCACTGCTGTGGCTTAGTGGTAGCGTGTGGGCTTACTAGTAATCCTACTCCAATTTACCGTTCACAGGATCGAGTCCGTCTGTCGACAATCAGGTATATCAGTAACTGAAACACATTGTGGCTCTGGCAATGGCGGGGTTGGTTTTTACGAGGTTTCCTTTCGGTTTTCCACCGTAATACAGCAAGGAACAGTGTGAAGTGGACAATCTGTCGTCATATAAGTGAAATACCCTTGAGTACGACGTTAAACCCCAATCAAAGAAACAAACAAATCAACCTGCCTGAAATGTGAATGATATGACCGTTCATGTTTCAGTTTTTCCCTGACATTAATTGATGCATTAGACACTTTAGCTGTCATGGGGAACTACACAGAATTTCAACGTGTAGCAGAACTTCTTGATGACCAAGTCAATTTTGACATCGATATCAATGCTTCTGTTTTTGAGACAAACATTCGTGGTAAGTTGAGATTAAATTTATTTTTATAATTGTATCTCAGATGATTAGACTGGTGGATTTTTAATTTGTTCACATCGTATCTAGTTTGCTTAAGTTTTGCCCAAATCAAAATTTTCAAACTTAAAATTTAATAACTTATAACTGGAAATAAATTTTATCTTTTTTTCACTAAATGCTGGACAAACAACAGAATGTTATAATAAAGAAATTTAAAAAAATAGACAAATTTGACCCTCGAAGGGCTTGTCCATCCTTAAAGCACCAGAAAAGATTGTTTGAATTTAACAATTTAGATCTGAAAGCAAAAGTTTAATATAAACTTAAGTATTGGTGTATATATATTAGGATTCCACTTTACTTGGAACAATTTATCTAGTGGTCCAGTAGGTTTACCCGAGTTTATGTTTAGAAGTTTTCAAGCAGAATGTACAAATAACTCAAAATGAGTTTTTTTTTTAAATTTTAAAACGAATCCAAGTTCTCTGATAAGTTTTTTTCTCAGACATTTTACATCAATCATTATATATTTTCTTGGAGATACTATCACACATTCATATTTCTTTTTTTCAATAAAGCTGACCTGCTAATTCAGTTCCAATTAATTCTAGTTATGGTTGTTGGCTTTCATATATTTGACAAATAAATAAATGATGTGTTATATATTTGCAGTGATTGGTGGGCTATTATCTGCTCACCTATTTTCAAAGAGAGCTGGGCTCACATTGGAACCAGGATGGCCATGCTCAGGACCTCTTCTCAGATTAGCAGAAAATGTCGCCAGGAAAATTCTGCCAGGTGAAAAAAGCCTATCACATTCATGTGTAAAGATTTATTATTTCATGAGATGGTTTAGTGAAATCCTTTGTCTTGATAATAATATGTGCTCGTAAAAAAAAGATTTGGAGGTAAATTTTTATGACCCGATATGTTGTGTTTGGGAGAAATTTGCCGTTTTATCCAGGAGTGCCTATATCATGTTATTACAGAGTGTATTTGTTGTCATTGGGCTGGAATGCTGTTATATGAGTGAAATAACCTTAAGTACGGCACGAAACCCTAATCAAAAAGTCCACCTTTTGAAAGAAGTGCGTATTTGAATTCCAATATTCTGGTCAGCTTTACTTACTATGTTCTAAAGTTTGTTTCCATAAAAGATCGTCAAATCTATTAACCTTCTGATTACACATTACATTGCCTGTAAAATATGTTCTAGCAATATACCGATTATTATTTTATATTAGTCCTTTTCTCTGCCATTGGATAGCTTTCAACACAACAACTGGTATGCCGTACGGAACTGTTAATCTGAAGTATGGAGTACCAAAAGGGGAGACAACTGTTACTTGTACAGCTGGTGTGGGCACTTACATCATAGAGTTTGGGGCCTTATCTCGTTTAACCGGCGATCCAGTATTTGAAGATACAGCTATGAGGGCACTCAGAGGGCTCTGGAAGACACGGTCATCTATTGGGCTGGTAACTCTTCTCACCATATCTAATACAAAGCATGCATCTAATAATAAAAAGGTTGCTATGCTTCAATGCTTCATATATTGGGGCATGGAACTGCGTGGGCGTACTGATCTTTCATTGATTTTCCATTTACAGGCAAAGTGTTAGCCAGAAATCAAAAAGAGGGTGTCTCAAATCACCATTTTCACATAAATGAGGGTGTCTCTTTTAAAATTTCCCTATCTTTCCTATGTTAAATTTGATTGAACAGGGTGTTTCAAATGAGTTCTCAGGTGTCTCAAAGACATTGAGATACCCATCTGTCTAACACTATGCTCACAAGTTTGAGTTTATCTGTCAACCTCAGTTATATGAGTGAGCAACACGCTGTGGCTCTGTGATTCAATCTCTAGCCTATATTATTTTGGAATGCTGATGATCTCCTCACCAATGCAGTCTATCCTTCTGCGGGGGACACACAAGTGAATATAATCGCCCGAGCGCGGCGATTGTGCCAATTTCCATTTTAATCTCACCATATTGGACAAATCATGTGACTTCTGTTGCTTTTTTTAAGGGAGAAATACTCCAGATTGCTGGGTCAATCGCCACTTGTGTGCGCTCAAGTCGGCCTAAACTTGTCTTTTGCTGGAAATCAGATTGCCACAATCGGGCGATTATATTTTCTCGTGTGTCCCCCAGATAACCTACATGTATACCTACCTTGAATCCCTACCTGTGTATAATGACAATTATGGGCTTGTGGCAGTCAGGGTGGTTTCCTACTGTCTTTGATGTGTGCCAGGTGTCACTGTATGTACCAGCACTGATGTTACACAAGTGACACCAAACAAACCAAATCATTATTTAATGGCTCTGAATCCTTACTCTTAACACATTTTTTTTTTACATTTTTTTTTTTAGGTTGGTAATCATATAGATGTAATGACAGGTAAATGGACAGCCACAGAAGCTGGTATTGGTGGAGGTGTTGATTCCTATTTTGAATATCTTGTCAAAGGAGCTGTTATGCTGGAGAACACTGAACTACTCAAAATGTATAGAGGTATGTAAGATTAGAGACTACTTTCACAAGCTACCAGCCCTCTGGCTGACGGTAATATAATGGAAGTGAATGTATATAACATTAACATTAATTTTCTAACAGAGCATTTGTAGTAAACACTCAACATCATGGTTGTGTTGTTCTTAACTCTTTGGAAATGCACTTCCGTCATGTTCGTGAAATACCCTTAAGCACACCAATCAGTCAATCACAAGGTACCATGTGACAATAACAATAGGGGTAACTGCACTTCAGGCATGTTATTCTGCGCAGTCTAATTTATTGGCAACATTTTTAGGAGACACATTTTTATAAAAGTGGCGTCTTCATAATATTCGATTTTGATATGGGTCCTCTGGTATGGCTCGTTGGTTAGTGTGTCAAACTGCTAATATCCGCCGGCATATACTTCCTGGCAAAGGGTGTGAATGTCATGGTATCTCATCTTAGCTAACTTTATTGGCAAATATAAGTTTCCAAAATTAGTCACACTGGCACATGGATGTCAGTAAGAATTTAAACAGACGAAATACCTTTCAGATCTTAATATTGTCAGACATTTCTTTGAATATCAATTATTTTATTCATGTTGTAGAATATGAAGAAGTTCTCGAGACCTATGTTAAAAGAGATGACTGGTATATGTGGGCGAATATGAAAAAAGGGGGCATAACTTTACCTGTCTTCCAGTCACTGGATGCTTTTTGGCCTGGTATGCAGGTAATGTGAAGTTCTCTTACAGGGCCTGATGCAGGCTCATTTTCAAACCATTTAAAGGGGTTTGGGCACCGCCAGTTAAGTACAGGGTTATTGCAAATCCTAATTGAACAAACAAACCCAGACATTTTAAGCACATCTTCATCTTTTTGGTGTGTGCATAAATTCAAAGACTTGTATTTCTAAATGAAGCTATAGTGTGCTTATCTGTAGTCACTGCATAGGTTCTTTAACAGTCAATGTAGAACTGATAGCCTCTTTTCAATTTTGTATGAGTGGCTTTAATAAATATTTAATCTGTACCATAAAACAAGTCCTGTTGTAGTTAAGAAAGCAACCCATCAACAACAAATCACAAGTTTTAACTTAAACCCTTTGGCTAGGCTGAGTAAAGTATGCACTGGACACAGCCATGCTCTTCAAATAGCATTGGAGGACCACTGATTCTCTAAAATAGTACACACGTAACATTTTATGGTTGTGTTTATTGGTACATGGTTATTTATTGCTGGATTACTCCGCTGTGATATTACTGATCATGAGCAAAGTACTCAACACCATTCAAATTTAACCTACTTTCACTTTCCGTTAGTTTTGGCATAATGTGCAATGGATTGGCAGTAATGATGAAAACAAAACCAGAACAAAAAAATCACAATTCTCAAACATTGTATAGCATAGCTAAGCTTGGAACAATGTTTAAACTTTGTTCTCACCAACTTTCCTTTTTATTTCTATGGGGCATGAAATATGATGACTTTATTGCCACGATCTGAATTTCTCAGGAAATGCGGCAAACAATAAATTCTGTGGAAATATGAACAATTTGTCAATAATATGGGAATGGCACTATTTGGATATCACAACTGTTTGATGGTCAGTTCAAATTGAAGTATACACTAACTAACAGTTTGGTTTTTATTTGGATATACAGCTTTTCTATTTTGCAGTTGTTTTGCTTTCTTTTATACTGTAACTCACAAATTTCTGGTTTTAGGAACTTAAAATTGCATACAGGTAGTAGAAATACAAAAATTGGAATTCTAATAAAAAAACCGCCTTAAAGCATATATTGACTCAAAAAATTCTCATATTTGCATAATTTCTTTCTTTTACAGATATAAATTGACAAATAAAAGAATGTATTGTGTTTTAGAGTTTGTTGGGGGACATAGAGAAGGGTATGAAAACCATACATAATTTCCACCAGGTGTGGCGTCAGTTTGGATTTACACCTGAGATATATAACATTCCTAAGAGTGAGGCTCATCAAGGTAGAGAAGGCTACCCATTAAGGCCAGGTAAATCAAACAGTTCATTATCTTAAACAGAGACTGTTGAGGTTCATTTGTTTCACTTCACATTATGGTTGTTTTTTAAGTTGCGAATTCTTGAGCACAATGTTAAAGACTAATCCATCATGAATCAGTCTTAAAAGATTGTGAAAAATAAATCTGACAGGTTTCCACAACACGTAAACATCTCCACTCTACCTCCTGTCATATTCCGAGCTCTACCTCCAAAAGTACTCAATGTATCGAGCTGAAGTTTATTTTTTTTATATAAATAACTGATGATTATTTCCGCTCCATGTCATTGGGTGATTTGAACATTGACTAGTGTGGGTGGATCTCGGGTTCCTTTACCTCCATGTCTCTTACAGGTGAAATGTGCTTTAGTACAGCTTTTAAACCTTGATTTTTTTTTATTTACATGACAGAGTTGGTTGAGAGTGCTATGTATCTGTATAGAGCCACGGGAGACCCTTACCTATTACAGATTGGTATCGATGTACTGGAGGCTATAGAATACAGTACCAAAACTAAATGTGGATATGCTACGGTTGGTTTTTACAGTGATATCTGAAAATAGTGTTACATGTCGGTACTTACATTGAAATTCTTTACCATGATGATTGGTCAATTGACGTTTTCATCAAGCACGGTGAGCCGTTGTCTATGAATTTCATTCGACTAGTACATTTGAGATGTTTCTTTGAGTACGAAACTCCATTAAATCGGTCACATGTTTAGACAACATGACTGTACTCAACAAAACTTCACAAATGTACCAGTCTAACAAAATTCTAAGAAAACCGCTTAACCGTGTTTAATGAAAACGACGTCGAAATCTAAATTATTGTGTGAAAAATCCATTTGACTGACATGTTTTTGTGAAGCATTTTTCTTCTCCGCAGCTATTAACGTGCTCAACAAAATCATCCAGTCGAAAAGCGCCTAATAGTTCCTTTGTTAGAACAGACAGAGTTTATACTTAAATAAAGTTACAAAAGTTTCCTTCAAAATACCAACTTTATCATGAGAAAGCCCTGGAAATTGTTATTTCATTTAAGTATAAAATGTATATCTGTTCTACTAAATGAACTATTGTTTAAAGAATTATTATTTTCTTGTACCCAGTTTGTCATTTGTTTTTCTTCCCAAGACTTAAGTGAAGGAATCTTGACCAAAACTAAGCAAGATTTTAGGCTCTTCAAAAAATCCTTTGAAAATCTACTGTTGTATGGGTTGTCCTGAAGCATGAGGCAATAATATATGTTGTGGACGTAAGACTGTTACATAGACCACATCCATCTTACCAACTCCTGATTTATGATATTATTATGTGTGATTATCACTAAGTATTTCTTTTTTGTCTTAAAATGAAAAACAATATTTGAGCAAAGTCACTTTGACATAAAAGTTAACAAAATATTGATTTTCTCTGTTGTCTTGAGAATGCGAATGGTTTACCTGAAATTCCGTGCTGGAAAAGTTCATTTTTTCACCAGGGATATCAAAGAATTTATATAAACTCTGGCAGAATACAGTTTTTGAATGTGGAGATTTTGATTATGTATCTTATTTCAAATTTTGTCCTCATAAAAGTTTTACGATTTAATATATAGTATACGGTCTTTTCTATTACAGATTAAGGATGTTACGAGTCATAGTTTAGACAACAGAATGGAGTCCTTTTTTTTGGCGGAGACAACAAAGTATCTTTATTTATTATTTACACCGGATAACTTTATTCACAACAATGGTAACCATGGGGATGTTGTACAGACTACAAACGGGGAGTGTATTCTTGATGCTGGTGGCTATGTATTCAACACAGAGGCTCATCCTATTGACGTGGGTGCTCTGTATTGCTGCAGCGCTCAGAAAAAGGAAGATGACCTGATTTTACAAGATTTGCACGACAACCTGGATTTGTTGACACTTCTGGACATTGTTGACCCCGAAACAGATCTTTTTGCTGGCCGAAAATTAAAAAAACGTCGAAAAAAAGTGCAGTTTCAAAAAAGTAAGAATAGAACTGTTAAAAGTAATAGTGTCAATAGAAATGAAAATGCTGCAACAGAAACCAGTCAATCTACCAAAAATGTTGAGACAAATAGTGATTCGATAACTAGTACATCAGAGAGTACAGACTCCAGACCACATTATATTACAATAGAAGATGGACTGACATTGAATTCAGATATGTCAGTAGAAGAGGAGGAGCCTACAGATAATCAAAAATCTACTGGCAAGGAGGACATGGATAGCAATAAAAATATTGAAAATGAGGAATCGAAAAATCCAAAATCAACACTTCTAAAAAATACTGATCTTCTCTTAAAAGAGATTAGCTCAAAATTAAACTTGGATCTCGGTCAGTTATCTGCCCTTGTTGAATCCTTGAGTGGTGTGGAAAAATCTAATGGTAAAGACACTACCGACAAAAGTCTTTCAAAAACAGATGAACATTCCAATAAAAATGTGGAAAACTCTGAGAAAACTGATGATAATAAAAAAAATGCAAAAGAAGTTGAAAACACATTGGAAACTGATGATGAAAATGCTAATGTAGAAAGTATAAACCAAGTTGATGGACTGGTTAAAGATAGTGAGACAGCTAAAGAAACAACGGACCAGAAGTCACATGAAAATTCTCAAGTTAAAGAACTAGCGACTCTTTTGAAAAATGTTTTAAGTTCTAGCTCTAAGGATATATTTTCAGGCAACTCGGGTTTTAGTTTCGGAAAGAAAAAAGCTGATAAAGTTACTGAACTGAACCTAGATTATGATGAATCTGATGACTTGTTTGGTAAAAACCAGCCAGAAATGTTAGTATGTCCAGCTCAACCATATCATATGAAATTATCAGTTATGGGAGAGATGTTTGATGAATAATGTGAATTTTTAAAACTTACCAGGTTGTGATGTCTACTGATCTGTAAATACAGATTTTGAATATGTAAGTTTTGGAGCATCTATACCTGCAGAAACATGTGTTCTATGTACCATGTTGGTGATGAAAGGTTCTTTGTAATATCTGATGAAATTCAGACTCCCAATAAAGACTAAACGTTTTGTCAGTATCCTAGCCCATCATGTTGATGAATGGTGATCGTGTCCACTGCTATGCTAATGTTGATGAATGGTGATCATGTCCACTGCTATGCTAAAGTTGATGAATGGTGATCGTGTCCACTGCTATGCTAATGTTGATGAATGGTGATCGTGTCCACTGTTACGCTAATGTTGATGAATGGTGATCGTGTCCACTGTTACGCTAATGTTGATGAATGGTGATCGTGTCCACTGCTATGCTATTGTTGATGAATAGTGATCGTGTCCACTGTTACGCTAATGTTGATGAATGTTGATCGTGTCCACTGCTATGCTAATGTTGATGAATGGTGATCGTGTCCACTGCTATGCTAATGTTGATGAATGGTGATCGTGTCCACTGCTATGCTAATGTTGATGAATGGTGA
>JAQQZZ010005879.1:0-11795 GCA_030265115.1 Mopalia vespertina
TTACAACATTAAAACAACTTTTGTAGAATACTTCGGCATTTGCAGTGTGATAAAAGCGTACCTTCGTTCATCTCGTCTAACCTAATGTATTTAACTTTAGTACCGCAACGTTGGCCAATTGAAAAAAATATATATCCAGTTGAACAGATTTATTGTCTTATAGTTAACTTAGTATACTTGGATGACAAACAATATTCACTGTCTAATAAACATAATTCATGTTGTGTTCCAATATGACCAACCCACCGTTTGGTTTGCTAGTCTTCTTATTCAGGAATACCTAGGAATGTACCGAAGATGTGTATACACCGCTCTAATGGATCAACTGATAAAGGTTAAACTTCACTCTGTTTCAGACAACTTGTAATTCCCACCCTCGTTAGATTGATTGATTGATTGGTGTGTTACGCCGTGCTTAAGGGTATTTCACTTATATTACGGCGGTACATGTATTCCAACAATAATTGACACTAGCACAACCAAGATGTGAACCGTTTTCATAATGTTGGAAAGTTAATTTTCCTCAAGTGCTAAGCAAAGACAGCATTGCTACTCTTCAAACAAACTTCCCTTAGCCAGAGGACCCACTCACGTTAGAAGACATATTCATGGTTTTTTTTACAATTTCTGTGAAAAACCAGTTTGAGGTTGGTATACTCTAAACCGAACTAAATATCTTGTTTGTTACATATTTATCACCTATGTTCTATACAACGTACATGGTTATTCCATTTTCTTGAGATGTCTGTAGATAACCCATAACAACTCGAGATTAAGATCTAATTGGAAAATTGTCTCTAGGAGTTTGTCTAGAACATGAGATGATTCATCGGTTTATATGTACCGACATGCCTATAACAGTGTGAAAATATCAATACAATAGCATTCGTTTCGGTTCATTTAAAGTGGTCAAATTTCTGACAAAACCCGTTTATTACTTCTTTAATTAGAAATGTTTGATACAGCACAAAAATTGAATAATAATCATCTTTGTATTTAGCCATTCTCCTGGGATGTTGGTTTTGCACTTTGCTCTATTGTATTTGATTGCAGATATTAAATTTTACACTTGTATCTTGAATTATCATCGGGCTTTATTAAAACTTGCGTATAATCGATGTGACAACCAAGTGTCTTACTGTGAACTCTCTCCGTAAAATAAAAGAATAAAAGAAACTCCAAATGATTAATTTGATTTCGTTTGTTTAAAGACGCTTTATCGTCAATCTTGGGATTATTTCAAACATATGATGGAGTGTCAGCGAAATTGATGTGACGTCACTGTGACGTACAAATTATGTTTCATTCCGATCCAATAACAGAGATTACATAATTTAAAGGGAATCTCTGACATGAGATGCGAATAAACGGTACTTTGCAATGGGTTGTAGAGCTGAATTGAGGCATGAGTTAGGCTACTTATCTGTTCATGATAACAGCGATACAACCAAAATGGCGGCTCCACAGTTTGCGTTGTGTTGCGAAAAAAATGGTTTTGTGAACGTAAAGACTATGCAACCGCACAGCAATCATGTTTATTAGAAACGGGTTTTGTTTCGAACGGATGTTGATTTAGCTAGTCGTTGTTATGAAACGATAACAAACTATGCGTTTGCCTAGAAAAATAATTTTCCATCTTCGTTTTGTTTTGAAAAAAGGATGCTATGGTTTATTACCGTTTTTATTTTGAATTATATATATATGGGGGCATCAAAATCTTTTAAGTCCTTAGGGTCTGTGTGGGTCTTACTCCGGCCCTAGCTAGGGCCATCAAGTCAGGCGTTCTTGTTCCATTTCTGAGGCAACGCTTACAGGCTATATACTGGATGCGTTTTGGCTCTGGTATCTCCATACTTCAGATCCGTATTATATTATTGGCTTTACTTTAATATCAAATGATTTTAACAGAGTTGTATATCGTAGGCCACCTAGTTGCCACATTGCACGCAGCACTCCACTTACAGTACTTTTTCCACGAGCTGCTAGATTTTCTGTAGCTTTATAGAAACTCAATTTCGATAAAATAAATGATTGTATTTTGATACGATTTCCAATTTGTTTCCTCCGAGATACCATTTCACTGGCTTTTTGTAATCTTCCTCCTTTTCGAAATATTACTACTTTATTTTTTGACACATTGACTTAAATTCCATTCTTTTACAGAATGTGTAGAGAGCGTTAAATTGTCTTTGTAGAACCAATTTGGGAATATGATTGTAATGAAATATCATCGGCCAAAAGTAAGATAATCATTTCTACCAGCTGAACACCATCTCCGTGTGCGCTGGATCTATCTGAACTGAGTTCGTTTATGAACAGCGAGAACAGAAGAGAATTCAATACACCGCCTTGTTTAAGGCCAATTGGACAGTCAAACAGATCCGTTATTTCCGACCCATTTCGAACAAAGACTTTTACTGAACTATATTTTTACTAGGCAATTTAATAGTTTACCACCTAACCCGTTGTTTTCCGGGGGTATTTATCAGTTTTCTTCGATCAAAAAATTCGAACGCTTTTTTTATGTCCACAAAAACTATACCTTTGAGTACGACGTTAACCTAATCAAACAAGCAAACAAACAAAAACTATATACAGATGTCCTTTTTGTTAAGGTAAATGTTTCTGAATAGTTTCCATAGTTGTACCTCCCATCTCCTTACTTCGCCGTCTGTTTCGTTCTTACCGTAAGTACCCCAAAAAGTACCTCCCGCCGACCCACGTCATCACACCACACCCCACACTACATCCCACCCTGAGCTGGATTAATCATAAAACAATATAAGCACGTTCTCAATGCATCAAGGGAAGAAGGGAGAGGAAGAAGAAGGGGCTGAGGGGGGCACAACAAAGATGCAAAAATATGTTTGTGTCCATTTTCCTATATGTTTTGTTTCAGTTTAAAAAACCAAAGTTGATTTTATGGTTTTTTATTGTTTGTATTTTGAATTACGGTACATATATACAGGGGCACCAAAATATGTTAAGCGCTTAGGGCATCTTTGGGTCTTATTCCAGCCCTGACTCCACCCCACACCGCCACCAGTAAACTTTTGTCCCTGCATCGATACCGTTGTGATACCCTCCTTACATTACCTTGTGATAAAATGCCCTGGGGCCGGTAACTCAAAGTGCTAATAAATTTAATGGGATATTAGGTGACCTCACGTTATGTTGAAAGCCTTTCCATAATCCTCTATTAGCGATTCAATCTGGTGTTAGCGACTTATGCCCTTTCGAACAATATACTATACTTTCCCGGCTTTATTAATTTAAACGACACAACTACAAATATGTATAACAGAAGTTGCTTTTGAAAAATGCGAAATATGTTATGTTTACTTAAAAGATGATTTCATCACACTGATAAGAAAAAAAAAGACCACCCATTGCTTCTATCTGAAACAAACCGTGGTCAATGCTCGTTCCCTTCCTTATGTTTTTCATTACAAATTTTATCTTTGGTTAGTTCTATTAATTTTTGGACAGGAGCAAAAAACTGCTGGTCTTTAACAATAGCAAATTGCTTCAGGATTTCAAGAGATTTGAGCACATCCTTATAAGTCATTGTTTCAACCGGATGTTGAAAGCCAGAATCTTTCGGTATGGGTGCTTCTATTTCGTTTGAATCTATGAATTCGTTTTTCAGGGCGACATCATCGAATGCATGAACTGAAGATTGTTCGGTTTCATGTCCAATAAATTGGTTTTGGAGAGCTTGCTTTTCGTGATCCAAATTGTCTATTGTCCACTCTGAAGCTTCCATGGATCTATCAAAATACTGTTTTGCTTCAGTCCCTATGAATCGATGCTTCATTCTGGACTCGTCCTGGACTAGATTGTCAATTGCTGATTCTGAAGCACAGATGGTACCACCATAATATTGTTCCCCTTCGTTCTTGATGACCTCATATTTTACATTTGGTTCTTCGTATGGAATATTGTTTAAGGAGGAATCTGAAGAATTTAAGGTGCTTTCAGAAGATTGGTTTACTATATTTCTTATCAATTCGCTAGTCACAACTGGTTCTGCGCTGTAAATATTATACGGGTTACTAGAATGTCTTTCTTCTGCTTCTATGGACATACTTTCAGGCTGTGATATTGTGATTGCAGGCACTAAATATCGCCTTCGCCACGTGTCCAACCATCCATTGGAAGCTTTGAAATCGGAAACGTTGAGCTGTGTGGCTATTTCCAAAGCCTTCGATTTTATATGCGGGCCCGTAACAGTACCAAATGCATCTTGAGCCATGTCATACCAGTTCCAAACGAGATCGTTTATTTCTTGATATTTACAGTGATAAAATCTTCGTTTCAAAGGTGAATAATTATTTTCCAACTGATCCAGATACACTTGTCTATGCTTCAATATATCGCTCACCGTTGATCGGCCGATAGAGAATTTTTTTCCCAATTGACTCTGGTGTAGCTTGGGGTTAGCGTTCTCAAACATCTTTATTAACTTCACTTTATCCCCGAGAGAAAGTTCCACTCTCCGGCGTTTAACTGGTCGGCTTGTCGTCAAAATGCTCTACAATGCGTAAGAAAAATAAATACGATTCAACAATTTATACATCTTAATAAATGAGTATGACATTTGATTGTTTTGTTTGTTTGATTGATTGATTGATTGGGATAAAACGAGGTACTACACGTTATTTCTCTCACATGACGGCTACGAGTCCAATCTGTGAAGACACTCACTCGTGACAACACTGGCAACAACGACAAGATTCGACAAAAAGTCACAGCACGAAATACAAAGACATCACAAACATATCGGCTTCATATTGCCCCTAAACACCGAGAGCACAAGAACAACAGAATGGAATCTCCGTCCCAACCCTCCCCGAAATGAATTTCAAGTTTGCTCCACTACATGTACAAGTCTACGGCCGGGGACTCGGATGAGAATATGCGTACGGTTTTCTTACTGTATCAGACATAATCCCAAACTTCGACACAACGAGATAACCAAACTGCAAAGTTAAAACTCCGAAGTGTGAAGAAAAAGGCAGGCTTTATTGTATTATTTTGCTTTCCCTGCAGCTCAATTAAGGCCTTTCTGTGCCCTTTGGGTTCAAAATAGACAAAAACAAATTCCGTTTTATTTAAAATTTATACGATGTGTATGTTTCCTTTTGTGGTAAAACCAATGCTGTTTTATCTTCAACTCAATGTCATTGTGCTATAACTAGATACATATACCTTTGAGGTCAGTCAGTCTTTGTTCACATCAAGAACAATATCTGGTAGCTTCTCGGTCCCAGTTATAACCCTGAAGTATTTGTTGTAACATCTTCAGATTGGTTAAACTAAGGCTTTCGAGAATGTTCTAGGTGATATAATTCTAAAATTATATCTGGAAACTTCTACATCTCCCTTTATAAGTAAGATCGATCAACAGGTCTAAGATCAGTCACAACTCAGTTCAAAGAGTAAGTCAGTCAGCTAAGCCAGCTGAAGAGAGAAAAATGTAGTGATCATGTTGGTTATAGCGTAACAGCATTGGGGCAGTGTTTTACCTATACCTGAACCTAGCCTGGATACCTCTTTAAGGTGTTTTATACCAGATCTGTATATGACTTACCCTGGACCTATGTATTTTTCCTGTTGTGGATATAATCGTAACAATTCCGTGTGTTATACACTGGAACTACGTATTAATTTCAAGGATTAACTGCTGTTGACTTCAAAGAAGTTGCAGATTGTCAACACAAATCGGTTTGTGGAAGTCAACTCAAGTATCAGGGAGGTTTATAAGCTGATCCATTGTATACTATACTGTAAAATACTGCTTTTGTTGTTGTTATTATTAGAATAAATATTGTAAAAAGAAATTAAAAAATCGTTGGTTATTTTATTTCTGTTTGGTTTCTAGCGTAAGATTAAACATGTCAAGATAACGATAGTGAACAAGATAATTTAAAAGTCTAATTAAAAGTAGTAAATAGGAGTCTTGTATTTACTTACTTCATTGAGCAGATTACAAAGGTACATTTATTTACAAGGTGTTGGTCATTAATTGGGGGTCATCACAGCAGACTAGGCTCCTTTGTGTCCAAAGTTGATGTGTAGTTCAGTGATGATGAAATAAATGTGTATTACTTTAAAATATCGGACTACACACTACAGTAGTTAATTACCACCTGGTGGTAGATCAAATGTAGACTGAATTGACAGCTAATGTATTTATGCTTGTGACAGATTATTTCTGAAACGGACCATCGTAGCTAATTAAAATATGTCACATTTTAAGAAGACAGGGTGGGCTAGACAAGTGATGCCTTATTTATTTATGATTCGGCAGGAAAAACTCCACTCAAATCGTTATTAGGACATTATGTTTAGTTCAGAGGGTGTTGTGGTAAATAAACTAATTTATTTGGTGTTCTAGCAATTACATTCCCAGAAATAAAGAATAAAGCGCATGGGTTTTTTTTCTGTTTACATTATTTAATAGAACTTGTAATCAGTCTAAAGTTTATTAATGGTTCTTTATTTTCCACGGAAAGACGATAAACATTTGTTTGTATATGCTGGCGAGAATTATACATTTATTTCGTGGTCTAAAGGTTAACATCTTCACGAGAAGGTGAAAAAAGGAACTTTTGTCCAACTCGATATTATACTTCCATCCTCTCAAGTTTTCAGAACAGCAAGAAACCATTACAACCATAATGTGTCACAAATGGCCAGTCATCAATATCTACTAGAGGTATCTGATTAGGTTTATTTTGTTGATTGGTGTTTAACGTGGTACTAAAGGGTATTTCACATATATGACGACAGATTGTCCACTCACTCTCCCTAACTTACAGTGCGAAATCGGGAGTAAACTTCATAAAACCACCCACGATTCCCAAAGTCACCTCGTCATTTGATTAAAACCGGAAGCCGTCTTACCTCCATGACTTACATACAGTCTGCTTGGTCATAAACCAGGACCATTTTAATGTAGTGATATTCGCTAAAACGGCGTAAATTGTGCGGTCGTAGCCAGACAAATTACAGCTGTATAAATACACCGGGATTAGGCTATGATGTCTTTCAGCTGTAGATCAATCCAATTCCCATTTTAAAGATACCAGAGACACCTTAATCAAGCAAGCAAAGACTTTATAAAGATACTAACAAGTTTAAGCATTCCTAAATGAAAAAAAATATTCAATTTTATGTCGACCTACATTACATATTTTCAAAGTTGTATGCACCTGGGGTTTTTTCGGTGACATTAGAGCCCCCTAAACTTCCTGGTAAGACATTAATGGCGCGGTTTTATCCCCAAGTTCCCAGTATGCGTTGAAAAGCTGGATGGTATTTGATGGTTACAAAATGATCTCGGAGGTGAATGGAAGCAGCAATATTACACGAAAACGTGTTATGTTAACCGCCGGATGTTTTGTGTGCATGCGTGGAAATCAACCATAGTACCCCACGGATTTGTATATAAAAAAAATCAAACAAGCCCGTTTCTCGGGTAAAATCACATTAAACGACACATCGTTTCTTTTTTATGTATGATTTGTTGCAAATAATTTCGTCCTCTGTAAGTATTTTAATAATAATGTGATTCCAATGACGTCATCGTATGAACACAAGAATAGCCTTCAGACATAAACAATAAACACGTGGATAACTCAGTCATATGACGAAAGTAAATCCATGCGAGTTACTTTCCGTGAAATGACCCACTCTTTATCATAGATAACTTACGGTACGGAAATGTCCGAGGGACGTTCAGACATGATTCTATTTTGTTACTTGGCATTGTCTGAAAATTGATCTATACATGTCCTAGCCGTTGGACAATAGATACGGCATGTTGCCTAATAAGAAGAATATATCGTGGCTATTCACAGATATTGACAGCGGAAGCAGAAACTATATCATTGTGCCACTATAAAAGCTGTGCAACAAAGAGAAACACTGAATACAACTACATTGCACATTGATCACGTTGTGAAAGCCTATCGCGAATTCAATCAGAAATAGGCCAACTTCCGTTGTGTCTGTGAGAGGTACTATTAAAAAATCTGAAAACAAAGCAGAAACGCTTTCACCTGATTTAATGGTAGAATAGAACGTGCGGCTTGTTATTTCCGATGTCGCTGAGTATTATATAACCAATTTTCCAATGTAAACTGAACAGCTTTGCGTCTCTATAGATAAGGCAGACACTCGAAACAAGAGCTCAAGTGGGTCGCAATATACGCCCGAAGAAATCTTGCCAGATGGAATATTAAAATCGAGTTTGAATAGAATCCAACAGGTCACAGCAAGTCTAGACAAGAATGGACCAAACAAAATCCTGCACAACATCTTGACACGTGGAATATCTTAACTCTGTCGTGTCAAATGGAACACTCATCCTAACTAAGTTCGATTTGAATTCCATAAGCAGGTTTCAAGTTAATGTCCGGAATCAAAAAGTTGACAAGAGATTTCAAGTTAACAAGTTACACCAAACACAATCCTACATTTCATCTTGACATGTGGAATATCTTAACTCTGTCTTGTCAAATGGAACACTCATACTAACTAAGTTTGATGCAAGTTCCACAAGAAGTTTTCAAATTAACATACAGAACTGAAATTTAGACCTTGCCACCAGGTGGCGCCACCTGTAGCCCAACATACGCCAAAATTCATCCCAAGCGACATCTTGTAACATGGAATAACCACACTAAGTTTGATTTGAATCCTCAAGAAGTTTTCAAGTTAACATACAGAAAATCAATTTAGACTTTGCCACCAGGTGGGGACACCTGTAGGTCGACATATGCCAAAATCAATCCCAAGCGATGTCTTGTCACATGGAACTCGCATACTAAGTTTGATTCAAATTCAATCAGTAGTTTTCAAGTAAATGTCCGGAAACCAAAAAGTTGACGGATGGATGAACAGTCAGACAGACAGACAAACAGACGGACAGACAACCCCATAACATAATATGTCCCATTTTTACCACAAGGGGTCCAGCAAAAGTCAAAAGAAAGACATAGTGAGACCATTACATTACTGACATAATCATACTCACTTTTTCTTCTTTTTCACCTCAGCCAAAAGTTGATTGATATGATCTTCCATAAACTCAATCTTTTCATTTTTCCTGGCGTGAGCTTTTTGAAGACGGACTATTCTGTTGACCAAAACTTCTCTGTCTATTTCTACTTGTTCAACTATCACTGGGTATTCCTACAACATGGCAAATATTTAAAGGGAGTTATTCACTTACATGTATTTCTATTTGTTCTTTTATGGCCCAAAAAACAACAAACGCTCAATCAAGCAGCATATTCAGTGGTTTATAAAGGAAACTCCCAAACTGATAAAACCATGCACAAATCGTCAAGTGAAATACCCGCAATAACACAACCATGAAATGCAAAGTGTTTACTGTCTCGGATGATTATTATTCATCTTGTTCAAAGTAAAGAGGTATGTCTTTGCATTCCACATACTGCCCTAAGCAAGAGCATCCAAGCTTCCAGGATTTTATTATTTTTTTTTAATTTTTATTAATATGAGGATTTGAACTTGCTAGTACAAATGTATGTAATCCAAGTGTAATATAGACTGGTTTGGGTTGATCGGTGGTTTATACACATGATTTTTGCTAAGTTGGAACAATAATGTTCCTGAAGTGCTGAGTAAAGCCAGCATGACACATGCTAAAACATACTTCACTTAGCAATATGGCACATGTACAGGCCTGTGTTGTTGCCTCTTCCCAAAGCAAAGGCAGAAAAGAAGATCATCGCATTAAGCCTCTTTCCTTCCCTACCTTGCCTTAATAGATTTAAAAACCTGAGTTAAATAGAGTATACAACAGCCACTTTCAGATGACCTCTCTTTACCGCAACCAATCAGATTGGAGCTTTCTGTTTCAACACAAGATGACAAGTAGGCTATACATGTAATATACACACACGATCTTATTCCAATTATAGGGTCCTGACATCATCACGGACACATTAATTGACAGTGGTGCCACGCATGTTTGTTGTCAACGTTGATGTTTAAACGACTTTCTGATTGGCTGCTCGTTTCTGCAATAGTCCAATTAAGTTTTTGCCACGTTTTGGCATCCAACTGCAGCAAGGGGTAATAATGTGGAAGTCTGGTCTTACATATTTTGACCCTTGCAATGGGCAGATGGTGTTGTTGGGGAGAATGGACCAAACAGGGTTTTTTCCAATGGTTATGCAAACTTATTTTATGAGGACCGATTTATAGGTTTCCCAAATTGTTTGCAGTGTTTTAGAGGACAGATTTTAAGGTTATTCCGGAAAAGATTACAGCAAAGGCCTGGATGTATTATTAAAGATGACTCTCTTTATGACAGTATGTTATCTATCCATATATAAATTATGACTAAATCCAATCACACCTGTGGTGGTGACTCTGCCTGAAGTACCCTGGGCGGAGCAGCTGTGGATTGGCCCCCATTCATGTCCCCGCTGGGTGTATTTAATGAGCCATTTGAGCTGGTCCTCGACCCCATGCTAACAGTTTCCTTACTATCTCCCTTAGCATCAACACTCTCTAATTTACGTCTAGCCTGTTGAAGCTGTCGGGTAAGATCCTAGAATCAACAAAATATTAACACAATTTAATATATTTGTTACAATATAACTTAATTTATCATTTTACATATATAAGTGAAATGACTGTAAGTACCTTAAACTAACAAAATATCAGAGGCAATCAGACAAAATTGACACAAAATATCTTGAATTTTTTTCAAATTTACCAGTCCAACTAGCAGTTACTCCACAAAATTACACTGAAACAATAAAGGTAATGTTGAATAGACATGCTTGAAATTAAATAAACTTACTTTTATATTACTAGCATGTCTTCTCTTCAGCGTTTTAATTTCATCTTTGTGTTCATCAACGGTCCTGGATAAATCTTCATCTAAAAACAGATAAATTTACATTTCACAACTTGGGTTTTGAAAAAAATCCATATTAGTATGTTTTAAGTTGGGGGAGGGGATATGAGAGGCACTGTGTTAAGTGAGAAAAACATTACATCAGTTAAAATTAAATTCAATGACTTACTTTCTTTAGCTGTACTATTTAAATTCTCTGCTAAAGATGTGGTTTCAGATTTTCTATTTGTCACTTCTTCGCCCAATTGATCAGACTGAAACAAAAACATAACATATTAGTTTACCTGAGCATCAACTGAATCAAATTGGCAAAAAAACTTGGCTAGAATTCAAATCTAAATATCTAAGTTAGAGCAGGGAGATAAAGAATTGAACTAGTCTAAAATTGTCAAGCCAAATGAAATCATTGGAAATTTCACCACCATGAAGTGCATATTCTAGTGGCTCATAATGTGAGACAAACATAGTTGATAGACATTGTGAAGCATGTAATCACATCTCACAGTAAACCATGTTGGTCATGAAGCTGATGCAGACAAAAGCTAACATTGGTGGACAATGTGACAGTCTTTTTCATCTAGGAAACTGAACCCTGAACTAAAGTACAAACCCATTAATGCAGCATGCAACACAGATGAGGAGCATAACTCAGGGGAGCATGATCTGATCACAGGGGCTCGGTACCATATAGGCCGTCTATGTAGACAGAGAAGATAGAAGGGAAGACACTCTTCGTTGACCCAGCTTGTACCGTGGTGAAATTTAACCGATTCTAGTCCACTAATCACATAAACTAAATAAATACCACCTGTTCATCATTTTGTAACCATCAAGTACCATCTAGCTTTTTAACGCAGACTGGGAACTTTGGGATAAACCAGCACCATTACTG
>JAQQZZ010005890.1:0-11795 GCA_030265115.1 Mopalia vespertina
CTCATCTATAAGGCGGGTTATTTCCCCCTTCATTCGAATACCAACGAACCCTTTTATCGTAACAGTTCCATATAGAACCATAACAAGGCTTCGGAGTGGAAACAGTTCTATATAGAACCCTACTCGTTTCTGAGGAACCCTCAAAGAACCATTATTTCTAAGAGTGTAGCCAGCAGTTAAATGTCATTACGTTGTCAATGTCTTTTTGTATTAAATACAGTATATTTTATGTTTGGAGTAGCGCGCAAGCGCCTTAAGTGGCTCAACAGTTGGCGGTGTTCAGGTCATGACGTCAATGTACAGTGTTGTCAGAAACCTTATTGTCAATACGATCTGTATTTGTATGAACTTGTGGTTTAACTATCCCCCCCCCCTTCCCCTCTCTCTCTCTCTCTCTCTCGGCGGGCCTGCATACCACACAATGTTTTTTTGGTGACTTTTCGGACATAATACTTCTGCCTGGCTCTACATTGTTCCAGCACTGCAGGATGAAGGGTTGATAAACGCCATAACCCCCCTAACCATCCTCAGCGACCGTGTTCTGGTCGCAAATTAAGTATTTGTGATAGTGTGATGTCTTATGGGTACGATTTCATTAGAAGACCTTTACTCCATTTTGTAGATATGCAAACTTAAAAACAATAATAATAAAGAAGAAAAAAAATGAAAAAGAAATATCGCAACAATGATTCATGTATTGTTATGACTGTTCACATTGCACTTGTAAACATCATTCGCTTTTAAAACAATGCTTCTGAAGTAAAGTGGTTGGTAGTCGACAACTATGTCACGTATCCACTATCACTGGAGACTATATAGGGCTAAATAGCAACCTTTAACACATATAAACGAACAGCCCCAAACGACAAACTCAAACCAAACCAAAGACATGTTCAGACTAGCACTAGAAAGGAAATCAATTGATAAGGAGTAATTGATGAAGACTACAAGCAGGTGGCTTAATCGATATATTAAAATTAAAAAAATTAAGCAGGCATACTGAATTATGCAAAAAGTACATATTTAATATATTGTCTGTCAGGTCTCTCGTATCCTCGTTCTAAAAAACAATGTATTAAAATGTGACTAGGCGCCAGATCTTTCCTTCAGCTAGATCCATCACACTGTCTACATTCCGCTTCCGCTCGGGTTGTTTTTCAGTTTATAATTGAACTGATGCCTAAAAAATTAGGGCTGTTATGTGTTACCTGTAATGTACAATTAACTTTATTATTGAGAATGGGTTCTACATGTTTGTAAAATCGCTGGCCGTCCATGTCGAATGTCTGCAATTTTGTTTCGGTGATTATATAGAGACATTAAATTAATTAAATTTAATCATCTGAAAAAGAGACAATACCAACCATAGATTAACTTAATGTCTATAGGAAATTACTTTATCGGATTTATATTGCATTTTCATTACACGCATAGGCAGACGAAAGAAATTAGCGTTTTTTTCAAAGGGAATTGTGAACACGGTCACCTGGCTTGTAAGTGTTTGATGGTGCATAAAATACGTAATTGACAAAATAACTGTTACTGTTTTTTTCTTATTTATAAGGTGTGTGACACATACATTCGAGAAAAATAAACAATAAGTCAAGAAATACAAATTTTACAAAAAATATGGATTTGTCCATACGGTACCTGTACGTTATAATAACATATGTTTTTATTACGTATAGGTAGGGATAAATACATGTTTACTTTCACATACTGCCCACACTTTATAAATAAGAAAATATCCGTTATTTTGTCAACAGGGTATTTTATTTACTATCAAACACTTACTTGCCAGGCGACCGTGATTATGAAGCACGTTCCAATGCTGTATACGTTCTATATTTTGTATAAATGCACACTGTATCCTGTGGATGATGAAATGATCAATAAACCGAAACGTTGAATCAAAATGAATTTATTATCTTTATTCAGAGTTGTTACTATACTTTACACTGTATCCGTCTGTTGACGTTGACCAATTGGGGAAGTTATCTTACGGACCTCACTGTTCTACAACCGACCCGGCGGTAATGGACTCCGCGATTATTCCGGCATGACCTACCGCTATTAGCCCACATGTTATGTAATTACATGCACTGTAGATTAACACGCTGATTGGCGAAAGTAAAAACAAGCCTTGACATAGGGAGATTATTAATTCGTTATCCGGTGGATTCTGTGTTCAGTGGCCAGTATTAAGGAAATCGAAATCATACCAGACATAACATCTAATCTTAGCAAAACATGAATAGATATTTAATTTCTTTAACTGAATTTAGATTCAATACGAACCCTCAACAAAAAAGACCCCCGCCCCCCCCACAAACACACACAACAAAAAAGAAAATTAAGAAAAAAGAGACACACGGCGTGAAGTTTTAATCTGTCTGTATGTAAAACAGTTATAAATGTTTCCTTTTCATCACACCAGTAACTGCTGTAGGTGCTTGACTCTATGAGAAATAAATTGACAAATCCACAAAATCGAAAATAGAAGTCTGTATATCGTTTTACATCAGTCGCTGTCATTTTTAAATGACTGCCACTTGAGGAAATATTCATGGGTGACTATTTGCTTTTTTAACCTGGGCAAAAAAATATATATATACCGAAGCAATCTAGGCCCTGTTGTTCGAAAGCTGCGTTTACCTTTATAACTGCTTTTAAATGACCTTGCGCCACAAAGATATTGACCTCCACCATAGGCCTATTATAAAAATTCTTTGTTGCTCAACGCCAGCGCTCACAGCCCGTTTACACAGTTTTGAACAATAGGCCCAACACCATGATTATATTTGATTTCGCTGACCCAGATTTGGAGACAATAGTACCATATAACGGTGATGTGCCATTGGTTGGTGAATTTAAGATAACCCGTTCTCGGCCGAATCAAATTCTGACCATTTCAGTTTTCTAATATTGAGAAACCACCATCAAGGCCTTTGCATTTTCACTGCCTACACCCCTGATATTTATGCTCCCAGGCAGTTTGTTGCTGTATATTTATTTTAATTTCGGTATAAACCCACAGTTATGACACGCCAGAGGGGAAAGCAATTCACCACTTCTTTTTATCACAACAACCATAATTTTTATCAAAAGTTTAAAAGTTTTACAAATAAAAATGTAAAATAAAATTCAAATGTTCGTATCGACAATAAAGATTGATAATATTGTAAAAATAATGCAAACCTTGTACAAGAATTAGTTATTTTGCTAAAAATTGTTTTGCATCAAGATATTTTTGTGCCCAATTTTGGGAGAGGAAAGCATGATTATTGTGCAAATTTATTTATCTTAATGTTTGTTGAGATGGTATGATTAAAAAGGGAACTTCATGGATTAAGCAGCATGGGGAACTTTTTCCCGCCCAGGCTTGGTCTAAACAGTTAGAAGGTTTTGAACGACACCATCACATTTTCTCAGCCATCAATATATGGATGTCACGACTATATGTAGCTTCGCTATGTGATTGATTAATTGTAAAATAACGCAAGAGTATCTTAACTTTTGATGTTTGATACTTTGAATGGTTATCATGTACAATATATCTTTTTTCTTGAGAAATATCTATAGTTTTTTTGCACAAAAATCCCCGTAAGAATTAAAATGAATTATTTAAAGTGAAGGAAACAGTTATCCTCCGCATTACAATTACTATCCCACTCTAAATAATTTCAAGAATTACTCGCCGACGGCTGGCCATTTTGATGAATTAATGCACTGGATTGACGCTCCTTATTATCCAATGGACGCAATCACTGGCTTAAATTCTCAGCTCTCCTCTTGTTTTCTGTTAGACGTTATGCATGAATTTAATTTATTTAAGCGTTTGAATAGCTGTCGGGTATCATGATACAACCAGTACTTGCATGTCCGGATCAGTCCTGCCGTTGGTTTTATTTTTCATATAAGCAGACAAGCCATCAGATTTTCTCATAATAAGCCGAAAGAGTTTTAAGTCGAACAATGCATGGAATTTTAAATTTCAATAAGGACATTTTCTTATTGTTTAAAGGTAAACGAAGCTGCACAAACACTAGGAATGCCACGGAAGTCTAAAAATGTAAAGCATAACTCTCACGTTTAGACTTACTTTTTGATTTTGTCTTACAAACATGCAGATCAATAAATTATAAGTGTGGTAGTAAAAATGTTTAAATCGTTGATCAATTTCGGAAAGGGAACAAAGTGTTCCGTCAGTATACATTATCTAACCCCAATGCCACAGCAATTTATCTCAGCCAAATCCAGAACCTAACTCTTATGGCTGTAACTCAAGTTATTCCTCATACAAAAGAGCAATACTGCAGAAACTCTTTAACTATACCTCTTGTCAAATTGTTTTGTTCTATTTGGGTGAAAACGCGTCACGTGGCATTAGACAAACCTTTATCATTGCATCATTTTTGTCGATGCTGTACAACAATAGTAAAGTTGCACGCTGCAGGGTGAGACAATGAAAATTATCCTTTTTCCCGCCAAAGTTCTTTTCGCGCTGGTGAAAGCGTTCTCCAGGAAAGCAGACGTTTAGCCGGTCACGTGAAAGTGTAATTCCCTTGTAAAGCAAAGCCAGGTACCTGTTTCACAGAGGGTTACAATGTAAGGTTATTTCACTAACGTTTTCACTGCATGATAAATAATTGGAACGAATACATTCGGTATAACAAACCATGTACTGCAGGTTTAAGAATACATCATGCTTTGCGAGTTCTCGACAACTGTATTCATCATCTGCCATTCTCAAATATGCAATAGTTGTTCAACACTGTATGTACATAAACGGAGTATACAGACACAATATGATATTATATTTATGGTCTAATATTATTCCAGTCTCTGCTAGAAAAATATACAGTTGTTTTTTCTTTGTCGAATGCTATAACGGCATATTTTGTAAGTTATTACAATATGAACCAACGGTACATTATCAGCTATTACCACAATAATTATTAATTTAATTACAGCATCAGGTGTCAGGCAGTTAATAACACCGTACATTTCTCTCGAACTTTTCTGATCACCAAACCCCGTGATTGGTCATGCTTCAATGTTCTCAGTCTATTTGGACCTGGGAAGTAGACATTCTTGTCCTTGGCTTACTGCCATGTGTTTGTCAGGAGCACGTCTCCAACAAGACTGAACATGTTATCCCAGGCTGGTTATTCGTTTGATTCTTTCTGTCTTGGCCAGCTCTTTGTTAAATATCCGTAACCTGTATTGGCTTGATTGAGTTAACTTATTAGAAAAAATATATATGTTGTAATAGTTTGTAGTTATGCATCCTCAATATATGAAAAGGCAAGACAATTGATGATTTGGAATTTGAGACAATAGTAATACTTTCATTGATGAAAACTCAGGATTATATTGCTGGAAATTGTTCGCTCGTATTTAAATGTTTAAATAGTTAGCCACGTTGGGAATTGGTATCATTTCGGCATCGTTAGACAGTTTTAACCTTAGCTACAGGCAGCAAGTCGGCTATTCTGTTCCCCTGTATCAATTGACATGCCAAGTGACCAAAGGATCCGGGGAAAAATCATTACAATTGTATATGTCTGACGACACAGTGACGAGAGATGAGGCTCTCAATAACCATGACAAATTACACTTTCAAATCCCTTAGTTGATACATTACATGACCTGATCAACTCCCAATGGTGATTCAGTTCCTGGCTATTGATCTACATCTTGCAATCTGTTGTTTATATATTGAAGAGTGGAAATGGTTAAACAACTGTTCTCCACGGACCAAGCTCCCATTTGTACCATGATATAAAATATTATTTGCGCTTACTATCACAACATAGGAATCAATAGGGGATAATGAATAACTTGGCTTATATTCATGCTGTCTGTGGGTAATCAAGCATATTTGTATATAAACTATCCATAGTATGTCTGTACTGCCTATAATTATCGAAGTACACCGTAGTGAAACACCACTTAATATCCTGGAAACATCTTCTAGCATTTTAGCGCAATTTCTTCAACTTATCTTCGAGTATAGGCCTACTGCTTGGTAATCAAAAAACTAAATTCCGTTTACTGATGTTCGGTATATATGGCCATATTACCATCTGATGGGAACTGGAAATATCAATAGAAATTCAGCATATTCATCCATCAACCCAGGCCAATCTAGCAACTGGATTAGAAGAATTCTAAATGTCTAAAAAAGGTTGTCTTCTCTAGCTCAGCAATTAATAAATAAATTGGTAGTGGTAAATATCTTCGAAATTATATATCCATGCTCTGAACACGTTAAAGATAGAACATCTCGACCATTACCTCCTCTGATAAGTGACGATCACTTACTCTAAGTCAAATACCGGAAAGTTTAATAGACCGCGCTTCAAAACAATTTTAAAGCCACTCCAATATTCGTCGTTCAACTAGAAGTTAAGAAACATTTAACTTGTGATATAAAATAGGCTATACATCTTCTTTAATTTTCTTCCTATCTTTATATCTATTCGTCTTTGACAATAGAAGAAGATACTGCATCTGATTTCACAAAGCATGCGGACTGAATAGTGATAAACTCACATTAGACCAACCGATACTGTTAATTGTACGTCTCAAACGCGCACTCAAAAAACTGCAAACTCAAAGAACTGTGGACTCAAGGAACATGGAAGTCAACAAACTATGAACACTGCGTGGAGAGTTAAGCAAGTCAAATGACAAGAAAGTGGCTCCAGAAAGGGTGATTTTAGAGCTGGGACCAATAAGATAAGTTAAAAGGCTACAAACAGATCGTTGCACAGTTGTCGAAAACTATCTACAAAACATTGTTTCGATACTTAAATCACGTTTGATACATTTCTAAATGTTATGTTTCACAATACTTTGACAGGCGGGTTAACTGTAGCCTGATCGATCATTAAATGAGAGACAAAATAACACTGGCTTCAGAAGTTTTAAAGTAAGATCCATCAGGTTGAAAAAAAATGGACGTCTGTCTATAATCTACTTCCGCTCGCTCTGTTACACAGTATATAATTGAAGCGATGCCGACAATAGGGCTATAATGTGCTACCTCTAGTATACAATTTAATCGATTCGTAATTGATACGGTGTGAATGTTTTGTTGAATTACCGAGTTACACCTTCGGCTGTAACAGTCCTCTGGCGCGGAGCACAACATTTTAGCCGTTTTTAGGTTTCTTACCCATGAGCATTAATCAGGCACGTGTTATATGCAATATACCTATCGAAGACAGTTGGTACTAAAAGGAAATGATGCCACCCGATCCACACTATACTTAATTTAAAAACACTGGCCACTCTGAATTTAAGTAGCACTGTGAAGGCAAATAAATGACATAGCTTCCCAGTCTAATTTTGACCTGAGCTAAGAATTAGGTTTTGGACTGGTGAAATTTTTATACTGATCGGCGAAATGTTTTGATTTCTTTTACCAAGCGCAATCTATATCAGTGACATTTCATATTTCTAGAAGCATTCTTACAATGCTCTTCGATTACCTCGCTGCGACGGTTGCAATAACAGCCTAAAATATTTCGAGGAGGCGGAGTCAAAATTCTACCTATACTGATTAGTAGTTAAATACACACTCAGGTCAACGCATTAAAGAGAGATGTAGACTTGATTTAGCAAATTAACAATTTAGTGGCGCTTTGAAATCATGGCTTAGACATTATTATATGTTTTGGAGCTTACAAATAATGTAGATGATATACACTGAAATAAAAAATTGGCTCGTTTTTACAAATGACTGGCACCGTCAGAAAAGTCTAAATGAGATATTCTGTGATGGATCGACTCGATTTTGACCAGTTTGAATCCAATTGACAACAGCCACCCTGACATCATTTTCAAATGAGATGCGCCAAGGGAACGGCATAATTATGTGCGGGGATAAATATGCCTGTGGGTGTAAGGGGGAGATTTAAAGAAGAAAACCACATTACATAATAAACTGTCTAGAACTACCGGGGTTGCCCTTTTTACACTTCAGGCCTTTCGTAATCAACTATTTGGTAAACATGTACGAGTCATGGTTGATACTACCCCTGTTGTCTCTGTTATAAATCATGTCAGCTAGCTCTGAGACTTATATAAATGATATTGGTAATCATTTGATTGATGTCCATCATATTTAACGGTTACATGCGGCTAATACAGCTGCTGTTAATCTGTAATCTGTATGATCCGTACTTTATGTAATTAGAAACAATTGGTTTAGATTAAATTTGATCATCTGAGAAAGAGACGATAACAGCCATAGATCAAGTTAATACCTATGGGAAATCGGATCTACATTATAGTTTTATAAAACAACACCCGCATGTCAGAGCCAGTCCTGCCCATGGTGTTTTGTGCTTTCACACAAGCATAATAACCATCATATTATCTGATAATATGGTGAAAGTGTTTTCGTTTGAATAATGTAAAGAATTTAAAACAGCAGATTAACTCATTTAGTCAAATCTATAAGCCAACGCCTACATGGCTAATACCCCAAGCTATTCCTCATACAAAATTGAAATACTGCAGAAACAACTTTGGTATATATACCTCTTAAATCCTTTCTTCTTATGGGCTGAAACACGTCTCGCGGTAATTAGATAAAACCTGGCTTTGTATAATTTCTGTCGATAACTTGCAACAATAGTAGCGCGAGACTTTGCAAATTGACATTACACCCGTCTTCTCTTTGTGCACGGGACAGCGTTCTGCCATGAAAGCAAACCCAGACCCCTTTCATCAAGTTTAAATATTCCAGTATGGTTACAGTATGGTTACAATTGTTACGATATCTTTCTACCTACAAAAACTACTCTGTGGGGAGTTTCAGCTATGCCATTGTAACGTGCAATCTATTAAAGCAGATTACAGCTAGCGTTGATCACGTAAACTAGTCACTTGTCTCTTCTTGTTTATTATCTACTTTAGCTTCGCCGTTACATGTTAGAAACTGTCTTACCGAAACATGGTGTCTGAAATCTGAACTCTCGTGCTATACAATCTCTTCTTCAATTGCTGTTCTGCGGGAAAATCTTTTTGACAGAATCTATGTGAGCGGACTGTGTTGTCTGTTCACCCACGTGTGTTGATCGGTAAGCCTACAGTAATTTTCTACTTTTCGTGGAACTTTTTTCGTCACAATCAGCCATAAGCTGTTGAACTGTATTCTACTGAACATCCCTCAAACGAACTTAAACTTTATCCGACACTTTTCAGTGACAAAACGTGATATTTGTTTTTCACAAGTGTATACTTCTGTAATCGAAATCTACGGAAGGCCGCCGTTATGGTCTATCAATGCAAGGCAATCTCTATCTCATAACTGGAAACGATGGATGAAAATCAGGATGAATCTATTAATGCCTATGCTACTCATCTAAGAACACTCACTCAAACTCGTGAATTTAGGAGTCTTAATGATGAACTTATAAGAGACAGAATTGTGAGCTGAATCAGAGACAATCCGGTTCGCACAAAACTTCTTCATGAATCAAAACTGAGCCTACAGAAATGTCGAACATCTAAGTCGACAGCTCAACAAGTGAAGCTATGGGTAAAGGCAATGACAATAATTTTGTCAGAAACCATAAATCTTTTAAATCTAAAGATTCTAGGAAATCATCCAAAAGATCTCAATCACATAAATCTTGTCTTAAATATGACTGTAAATTGTGTGGTAGGAAACATGAGGCCGATCGAGAGAGCTGCCCTGCCTAGAGAAAAACTTGCAACTTGTGTGGCAAACAATGTCATTGTGCTAACAAGTGCCCCTCTAAACGTGACTCGGGCAGATCGTCTAAAATTAAAACTCTTAATGCTGTGGAATGAGTATTCGTCATCCATCTCTTCTGATGATGAATTAATGACTTTGGAATGCGAACAGGCTGTAAATAGTGTAGACAGCCAATTTCCCACTGAAATATGTGCTACTCTTTTCCTGGATAACAACCCTACCCGTTTTCAGATCGACTGTGGAGCAACGTGCAATGTCGTCTCTCAAAATGATTTGCCCCCAGGTACCGAGCTGAAACGCCGCAACTTTCAAATGAAAATGTATAGTAGCTCGTACATATCTGCTGTAGGTTGCTAACATTCGTTTAATAAATCCACGTAACTCAAAGAAATACAAGGGTGACTGTGTGGTCGTCAAAGTCACCAGAGTGCTTCTCGTTAGATCAAGGTCTGCTCAACAGATGAATTTCATCAAAGTTCTCACGGAGAACATTTATTCTGCTGACCACTTCGCCAAAACAAATCCATCTACTGAATCTGATATGCCTATCTACAAACTCTTAGTGTTCACAACTCACGAAAGATAGAATTCTAATTGAGTACAGTGATATGTTCAGAGATCTTGGAACATTCAAGGCTGAACAAAAGCTTGAAATTGATCCAACTGTGAATCCAGTTAAACTTCCTGTCAGAAAGATTCCTCATGCTTTCAAAGACAAACTGCAAACTGAACTAAAGGAACTTGTAACTCGTGGTGTAATTGCTCCTGTTGACTCTCCAACGGACTGGGTATCCAGTATTGTCATTGTAAAAAAGACAAGTGAAGATTTTAGAATATGCATTGATCCGAAGTCTCTCAACAAAGCAATACAAATAAGTCACATTACCTGTTATGGAAGATCCTCAATGCCAAAGTATTTTTAAAGAAGGACTTAAAATATGGATTTTGGCACATCGCCTTAGATGAAAAGTTTAGCTACTTGACAACCTTTTGAACTCCATTCGGACGCTACAGATGGTAACGGCTTTCCTTTAAAGTATCTCCATCCCCTGAAATCTTTCCACATCAGCTAGATCAAATTCCACAGGACTTACCTGGAACCTTCAGAATGGCTGTTGACAGTCTTATCATCGGCGAAGGATCTTCCAACTGGCAAGCCGCCAAGAATCATAACGAGCGATTTGCTAAGCTCATGGAACGATGTCGTCAGAAACATATTCGTCTTAATTCTACAAAACACTCTGTTGAATGGTTATGGGGCAGTTACCACGACAAAGCTTTCTCAGCTATACAGAAAGCAAAAACCTGTACTTAGGTATTTCGACATCAACAGAGATGTCGTTTTACAATGTGATGCCACATGGCTCATTCTCAGTTATGATGAACAAACAGCGACTTGTGAAAACCCAAAAATAAAGTTTAACGTACAAGCTCACGGTTTTGCATTTTGGAAACTATAATATTTCATGCATGTTTTCTGAAAAATTGAACAGCACCATTGTTTCGGAAGCCACTTTTCTTTGGCAGGAAATTATTTAAATAATTATACCACTTTGCTGCTAAATACAGACGTTACTGGAGGTGTTCACGTTTTCAGGGAGTCGTACACAGCCACACCGTTTACTCATAAGACAGGTTTGTTTTTATTAAATTTAAATACAAGGTCCACTATATTCTTACAACAAAAATTTAGCGAATCAGTCTTTTTTTTGTCGAAATGCGTCCAAATGTATATTTCGTTCGAAATAACGACTACTTAGATTTTCTATATATTCTACTTCTGCCATAGTTCCGTTTTCTTTTGACAAGTTTTCATAAAGCGCAAATCGTTTCTTTTAGTTGTTATACGACGGCGACAATGTAAGGTCCACGCCACTTGTCATCTCATACTTGTACATATACCGGTAATGACACTGTGTGTGCTAAATCGAAATGCTAACAATTGTAACGTATGTATTGGTAAAGTAAGGTAAATTTTCGCAACTAATTCCCAACCTCAAATCTATATTAAAAATACTACTCAACAATTGGAAGACACAAATCAGTCAATTTTATGTCT